>PVKN010000431.1:0-71862 GCA_004027915.1 Capromys pilorides | reverse complement strand
TGGTGACCGCCGCCCTCAGCCTTCTTGGATCTTAAGTGTGCTAGAGGCTGCACATTAAAGAATCCCTACAGTGACTGCACTGAATACTGCATTAAGTATTAAAAATGACGGCCATGGGATATTAAAAGAGGAGTGGCAAGAGTGCCCTGTCAGAACTGCTTTCCTGAGGCAGTGACAATTGATTTTTGTCTGGAGGAAGGGGACTTGTTGTAGACAGTGGCACAGATCCCTTGGAGTTAGTGAGGGCAGCCCGTGTACATTGTGGCCTGCAGAAAAGTCTGCTGTGCTGAAGTGTGAAGTACAAAGGCCATAGACTGCCAGGGAGGTGGAGGCAGAGGCTGGCCTGAGCTGTCCCTGGACAGTTTGGTCTTTGCCTGAGTGGTAGTTGCGAACTGTTGTAGAGTTTTAAGCTGGTGAAGTGGGATTGACCTGACTAGTCACTATCAAGTAGGTTACAGTAAGGCTGTGGTCCTAACTCTTGCTCCAAGATCTCCTGGAGGAACCAAGGGTGATGAACCCTAAAGTGACACCTGTGGGTTTCCCCAACCTTCTGGAATTCAGTTCCCTGCTTACTGCAGTTATATCACATAACAGACAAGGGAAGCAAGAGGTAATACCCATCTTCATAAAGTGTGTTGAGGCAGAAGTATCTTGCCCTAAGCTGGGTGTGGTAGTACCTGCCTATAATCCCAGCACTGGGAGGCTAAGGCAGAAGGATCATTGGGAGTTCAATGGACTACAAAGTGAACTCAAGACCAGGCAGCTGCATTGTGAGACCCTGTCTCAAAAAGAGGAATAAACAAATAAAATACCTTGTTCTGAGCCTTCATGGAGCAAATCACCTAGCAGTAGAAAGTGACATACAAATGGAAACTGGTAACATAGTGTGTCCAGCGGATGGTAGGTGCTAGCTGTCGCAGGAAGGCAGGCAAAGGGGAGAAGGAATGGCAGAGTCCTGGTATAAGCGGGAGTAGGGCAGGCAGAGAAGCCTCAGAGAGGAAATGACATTGCGATAGAGCCCTAAGGAAAGGTGGGAGTAAGCTGTGTGGTTAGCAGAAGAGAGCATTCCAGGCAGTGAGAATGCCCAGGCCCTGTTGGGGCACTGGGCCTGGCACACTGGAGTCCTAGCTCATTGTGACATGTAGTCATAGATTGTCTCCTTCAGCCTGACAGCAGCCTGGAATGCTGGTCTTGCTGTTTGCAAGGGAGATCTTCCATGAAGTGAAAAGAGAAAGAGTTTGGTGCAGCTGACTAACAGGCACTCTGCCTGACTGCACAGGTACCTCTTGCCACTCCACTCAGATTGTTATGCCCTCTGTTCCTGCCACAATGTTCCTAAGCCTCCATGGAGGGGCTGGGGAAACAGTTCAGTAGAATAAGTGCTTGCCTGGCAAGCACAAGGGCCTGAGTTCAATCCCCAGTTCCACACAAAACAACAGCCTCCATGGAGCACTTGACACACAGAGAGTGGGCCTCTGGCTACAGCTGTGAAGGTCGGGATTCTACCTGGTTGCTTCTGTTTCTGCCAAGAAGCTGGTGCCCTGTAGGCTTAATATCTTTGTCACAGACCAGCAGGTCATGCTCATGCCATCTGGCTGCCGAGTGGCTGGGATCTGGGTAGAGCTTTGGGGAGATTGACTGGCCAGACCCTTGAAGGCCTTCTGAAAGGTTATGGGGAGAGACCTTAGCCCAGACTGTGTCAAGCAGGCTGAATGAATAAATGCTGGTTTGGAACCTTCCAACCCCAGCCTCCAAAGAAGATTCCTCTTAGCAACACTTGTATCACCAGGCTTTACCTGGAATCGCTTGCTTATCTCATTTGTGAAAGATTTTGAATGTCACTGGCAGGACCAGTAGGAAGATCCTGCAGCAGACCCCTATGAACAAACCTGAGGTCAGGGAGATGTGGCCCCAAGGAGGTCTCTACTGTGCCTGGGGGCTGATGGCAACTCTCTTTACTTCTTGCAGAAGAGTTTCCTGGCTCAGCCTTTCACCCTTTTGGACATCTATACACACTGGCAACAGTAAGTTTGGTGAAGCTGAATGGTGGGATTGGGACACCCCACACAATCAGGTAAAATTCCAGTCTGGGCTAAGGTCTCTCCCCATAACCCGCGTAGGTCTCCTTGTTGTGCCTCAGGAAGGCAGATCACATCAAATGTGAGGGTATCTAGTGGTGGGAGGGGACATTGAGAGCTAAGAGCTCTTAAGAACAACAGCATCTTGCCAGGCCTGGTGGTGAGAGGCTGAGACAGGAGGATTGCCATAAGTTCAAGGCCGTCGTGAACTATGTAGCAAAATCCTGTCTCAAACAAAGCTTCTCACTAGCTTGTTATTCACTTGGTTAGCAGACATTTATAAACATCTGTGTAATACCAGGTCATGTACTGAGCGTGGAAACACTGTCATGAGATAGGCCTGACTGCTTTTTCCCTGGAACTAACATTGCGGGCAAGGAGGTAGTCATGAGTCAGAATGAAACAAATGAATATAAAGTGATAATGGTAGTAGGATTACAAAAGAGAGGACTTTGCCATAGCCTCACCTCCTTGCGTACTTTAGAGAGGCTTCCCTGGGCTGTCCTTCACTTTGAGAGCTGTGGGAAACAACTGAACCAAGCCTTGGGTACAGAGAAGCAGGGAGAGTATACCTGGCAGTGCCCAGGGGGCAGTGCAGTTAAGGCCAGCATTCAGCAGGGCTTGGCCATGCAAGCGAGAAAGTGTACCCACGAGCAGTGGGAACCCTGGAAGGCAGGGCATGGAGTGAGGTTGTTGCCTCATGGGAGGACCAGTTGTCCCTATGGACAGCCTCATCGAGGAAGAGGAGGAGCAGGAGGAGGGGGAGGGGGAGGGGGGAAGCGGTTCAGTACATGGGACTAAAAGGGAACCAACTATGGAGGGGAGAAATGCCAAGGAGGCATTAAAATAAAATGCCTATGAAATGTATTTGTTGGTTTTTGTACTACTAGGAGGTTAAGCCCAGGGCCTTCATACTGAGCTGTATCCCTAACCCCTTTAATTTTTGTTTTCTTTTAAACTTTATTTATTTATGTTATGGCTAGTTCAGCCTGCCTTGGGGTGGGGCTGGCACAGCATGTGGTGCCGGGGATTGAACCACCATTCCTGCGGTTGCCTAAGCTTGCCTGAGCAGGTGCTTAAGACCACTGAGCTATCTCACTGACCCTAATTTTTATTTTCAAAGTTTCTCCAGGTTGCTAAATTGCTCAATTTGGGCTGGAACTGTGATGTTCCTCCATTAGTGTCCCAGAGTGCTGAAATTGAACCATGCCCAACTGAAACTGGTAAAGCCTAAATTTTTGCAAGGAAGGGGAGCTAATCCAAGGCTGCATCAGCAGAGAAATGAAGAATGGCAGAAGGGTAACATGTACCCGCCTGACCACAGCCTGCTGGAGAAAAGAAGTACCATAGACATGACCCATGGAACAGTGGCAGCAGAGCCAGGTGTGGTAGTGCACACCTATAATCCTAATACTTAGGAGGCTGAGGCAGGAGGATCACAAACTCAGGCCTACCCTGGACTGCTTTGCATATTAAGTTTTTAAAAAAAAGAGGCCAGTTTAGCTGAAGTGAGGTAGAGTGAAGATGGCAGAGTGAGGGTCTCTTTGGCTATGTGGCCTCAGGGCCAGGGGCAGATAGGCCCCTGGGAGGGCGCTTACCTCTGCTGGGTCGTGTGAGATGAGTCAAGAAGACTGATGATGGGAGGATCCTTATCATACAAGAAGATTTTCTTGATCTTCAGGTGCTCAACACAATTCTAAACTCAGGATTCGGCAAGATCCTACTAAGTTGCCCAGACTGGCCTTGAAGTTTCAATCTTCCTGCCTCAGCCTCCTGAGTAGCTGGGGTTATAGGCATGTGTCCCATGCCCAGCTTCATGTGCACTGTATTCTAGACCAGTGGTTCTTTTACTTACCCTCTTTCTATTGATAGAGGATATGGATATCTTTCTACACATCACCTCCATGGTTCGGAATGAAAAAGATGGCTTTGTTTTGTTCCATCTCTCAGCTTCAACACAGAGGAAGCCCTTAGGATGCAGTTATTTTGTGACTTCTCCAGGAAAAATCCCAGCTGACATGGGGTTTCAGCTGTGCTTTACTTAATTATAAGGAAATTATTTTCCAAGCTGAAGGCGTATATGTTTAGTTTTAAATAGGTGCTTAGGCAATGATATTTGTGAATTTTTTCACTTTGTTTCAAACAAGAAGAGTGTATAAACAGCAAGTATGGCTGACTTCAGGGGTTCTTAAAAATGTCTTCCAGCTTCAGCCACTATCTGAGAAGCACAGTTAAGACTGCAGTAGTAACTTCCAAATAGTTGTGATTTGAAATGAAAGATATGTTAAAATGTTACATATATCATGAAATTCTGGGTTATCCTGACAGGTTTACTGGAGGCAAACAAAGGTCCATTTTGTAATTAAGCCTTTGATATTATAAAGAAAAAAAGTTTTTTTAAAAAGAATGAAACCAGGAGTGGTGACGCACATCTGAGGCTGAGGCAGGAGAATCACTGAGTTCAAGGCCAGCCTGGCTACATAGTGAAACCCAGTCTCACAAAGACAGAAAAAAAGAAAGAAAGGATGTTGTGTTCTCCCCATCTACTGGCTTGCCCAGAGCCAGCTAGGGAGGTGAGGAGCCTGTCCTGGGAAGAACGGTAGTATTAGTTAGTGTGGAGGCACCACCATCTGCACTTCTTTGAAGACAAAAGAAGTAGTGGGGGTGGACTCCTGTGTCTGTGCCTGCTTTAGAAAGACAAGTTTCTGCTTCTGCATACAAACATGTGATCATCGGAGCAACCCAAAAATGAAGCAGGCATCTGGGAATGGTGAGTTCTCTGTCAGCAGTAGGGAGCCAAGACAGGGAGGGTAAGGAAGGGATCCTGGCTCCTGACAGAGCGAGGGGACTGGTGTGTGTGTGCTTACTGTGCTTCCTTCCTCAGAAAACCACATCAGTGTACTGTGTTTGGGGTTTTTTTGTTTTGTTTTGTTTGTCTTTTTGAGGCAGGATCTCACTATGAAGTTCAGGAGGGTCTAAAGCCCACTTTGTAGCCCAGGCTGGTCTTGAGCTCACAGCAGTCTTCCTGCATCAGCCTCCCAAATGCTGGGATGACAGGCGTGAACCACCATGCCTGGTAGATTTAGTAAGTTTTTATTACCAGGACCAGGCTGTGTGTCTGTTGTATTCACGTGTGTCCCTGTGTGAATGTTAGGCCGTGTGTGTGTTCTATTCATATGTGTCCCCTTCTGCCATCCCTGTTGGGTAAATGAGCAGCCTGAACTGAGGGAATGGGGGTGTTGGGTTGGTTTTGACACCCTTGGGCTCCCATTGGAGCTCAGTCTCCCATCCTTCTACTTCCCTTCCATGAACTTCAGATAAGCAGTAGCTGAGGCCTCTGCCACTCCATGCCCCCACGACCCTGCCCTCAGGTTAAGCTTCCATCTGGTATCTGCCCCGGAGGGCTGAGGCTGGGAGCCATGGTAGGTGGACTGGTGTCATGGGGGGTGTGGCTGTCATCCTACAAGCTACACCCCTGCCTCAGAGCTCTGAGTGTGGGACCCAGTGCCAGGGTATAAAGGACAGTGTTTCCTTCAAAAGAGAAGGAAGCAGCAGGAGGCCAACAGGTGAGTGAAGGTTGCCTAAATCTGGGCTAGCAGCTAGAAGCTGTTAAGAGAACTGTCCCTTAGACCCTCTGCTTGGAACTTCAGGTGAACTGAAGCCCTTGGAAAGTGACTTGGGAGGTTTCTGGGTCCTGCCTGTTCTTGCTCCAGAGCCCAGAGGGCCACAGAGGATCTCCTGGGAGAAGTGCTCTACCCAATGATGGGAGCCCCAGCCAACATCCTGCAGGGCAGTGCGAGGCAGGGAAGAAGCTGAGTTGAGGAGGCTCCCTCCTGCCTTTTATTTAACAGGGGTTCTCTGTTCCTGCTTGTAATAAAGCTTTTGTTTTTAGGAATTAAAAATAAGATAAACATTTGTGAGGAGCTGTGGTCAGCTGCCAGCCCTCCTCCCTATGCTAGGCCTTTCTGGGTAGTGGGGAAACAGGCTTTAAATAAATTAACAGGAGATACAGAAAAGTGCTCAGAAGGAAATGAAACTGGACGGCAGGGCAGATGAGGCAGGAGAAGCATCAGCGAGGGCTGCTCTAAGAAGCCCAAGTTAAAAGGTGAAGGACGAGGACCCAGCTCGGGCAGCAAGCTCTTGGGGCAGAGGACCCCGGGTGGTCTACACAGTGCTGCTGGGGGCCAGTTCCGTCCAGTAAGGGACTGCTGGTTGCAGCTAATCCGTGACACTGTTGGTCATTCCTGATTATCTTTTAAGACTTTAAAGATAACTTTATAATTGAATTGTAGAAGTATCTTAAAGAATAAGATGCAGAACACAGAATTATATCTATATTGTTATCACTGTTTGCACTCTGTACATGTTTCCTTTGGGGGCTGGGAGGGTTGTCTGCTCAAGTCTCGTGGAGGTGTCTTGTTACATAGTTGGTATAGCCAATCACCTTTGACCTGTAGAACCTCAGAAGTTGGCCAGAAGCGGAAGGCAGAAGATGATGCAGCGCTGCAAGCCAAGAAGACCCGAGTGTCGGACCCAATCAGCAGCTCAGAGAGCTCTGAAGAGGAGGAGGAGGAAGACGAGGAGCAAGAGGCAAAAGCCAAAATTGCTAAAGCTAGTAAGCCTGCTGAGTGTTGCCAGGGCTTGGGCTTCCCTGTCAGGCGCCCATTGCTGCACCTTTGGGTTAGGTTTAGGTTATATCCTCAAGCTCTGGAAACCCAAGGGTAAACCAGAAATCATGGCGATTACTACTGTACACACACATGCCATGGAGCCAGAACTGGTTCTGGGTGACTGTGATGGAGGTAGAAAGACCATGTTTGCCAAAGGTACCTGTGCTCATCTCCATGGGCCTGAGCAGTGCTTTTAGTCATCTCCTTATGTCAGCCGTGTGTACTCAGGAGTGCTAGGGGCCATGCTGGACACCGTGGTCTCTAGAGTATTGGCAGGGTGACCCCCAGTCTCTGCAGCCCCTCTCCTCAGACCCAGCCTCCCCGCTTCCCCAGCAGCAGTGCAGCTCTCTACAGGGTAGTTGCTGGCTCTTAAGCATTGTGTTGTCAGGTGTTTTGGTTTGGTTTGGTTTTTTTGCTTATTCATAAGGTACTTTCTATTTTCTTTCTGTCTTTTTGTATTTTTTAGGGAAGGGTCAACTGGGTGTTCAGGGTCTCTCTACTAGATCAGACTCGTAGTGACCCACCTGTTTACAGCCTCCCAAGAGCTGGGATTATAAGTGTGCGCCACCAGTGTACTTTCTTGATTTTAAACATAGTTTCTGATTATAAAGAGGATATAGGATTCATTATAAAGTATTTATTATAGAATATTTGAAAATTGCTTTATATCTTGTTTAACCTTCTTAAATTATAAATGTAACACAAGCTTGCTTGAAACTCTACAAAAGCATGTAAAAAGTGAAAGGTTTCCTTTTCCCATCTTCTTTCACTTTCTACTCAGAGTCTTGGGGAGCAACTGGCACCCACAGTCTGACAGATATATATCTGTACAAACACACGTGTTTCTTGTATTCTACTTAAAACAGAAATGGTCACATCTCATACTATTTGATATGTTATTTTTAAACTTGATTAGCAGATGTTCACAATACACAGTGGTTACGTGTATCATGCAGAGTTGGCACAGAACGGTGCATGATGAGGAAGGGTGGGCAAAACAAGACTGGCCACAGGTCCGTCATGATCAGAGTCAGTATTCTTCCTCTCTGTTTATACATGTGCTTAAAACTTCATAGTTACAGAAAGACGAGAGACTTAAGTGCTAGGAAAAGAGTCCAGTCACGCTGTTTATCTCAGCAACATTCTCTGTAACAACAACTTGGAAATCTTTTCTTATCTGTGTGAGATTCCAAGGAGACTATATCTTTATTTCAAGCATCAAAAATCTATTAATCTTAGTGTCTAATGGCCCAAGATTCAAGGCTCAGCTGTCACTGGATTTCTGCCTGGCCTGTGACCAGCACCTGACTCCTGCTGCTTCTTACTGAGTAGCCTGCAGGGCCAAGTGGTAGGCGCATAAGCTAGTGCTTTGCCTCGGGGGGACCCTCAGCATCTCTTGTCATAGGGTAATTGGGAGTCACTGGGGCTTGCAGACAGCTTTATTAGTGAACATGGCTGATGGATTACAGAGCTGTTTGCCACAAGTTTGGGCTCAGCTTCAGCCCCTCATGCCAGTACCAGGCAGCCAATACCAGTTGCACTGTTAGACAAGATGAAATCTGCCTGCTATCCTTGGATGAGAAGAGCCCATTTGCCTTATCCAGAGGGATTTGTGTCTTGCAGCTGCAAGACCAGCATCTACGAACTACTTAGCCATGGGGGTGGATTTGCCATCAAGCCTGAAAGAAAAGGCCAAGGTAAGTGGGACTATTTTCTAAGCTCTCGCACGTGAGGACTCAAGTGCCCCTTAGCGGGGCAGTCCTCTGTATCAGCAAAGGTATTGCCCATCCTAGACTCAATCTTAACCAATGTCACCAACTGTGGATGTCAGTGAGTCCCTGTTTCCTTTTCTGTGATGTTGCTGCAGACCACTGGGTAGCAGTGCACCTGTACAGGGCAGCTTTGTGTTCTTCCCTTACACTGCACTTAGCTATTTCCCAAGCAGCTCTTTGCCAGTCTCAGTGGTTCCCATGCACTGTCCTGGCCCGTAGAGGCACCATGGTGAACAACTTGCCTGTATTTCTCAAACTCTGGTGGCATTGCATAAATCAGAAACTACCTAGAAAATAAGGGTATTTTATGGTAACCCATAAAACACTGTTACAGTCTATAAAACATTATATACCTGAAACTGGAACATTGGCAATTATGTGTAAAAGTAATTATGAATGAATGATAGTACCCACAACAAATCACTGTGTCCCACTTAGCAGCTGCAATGCAGTTCTCACAGTGCCTCCAGGAGAACAGTTTGCCCAAACTTGCCTGGGTAGGAAGCAGCAATGGGGGTTCTGCCAGGAGTAGGCTGTGCATCCTGTTGAACCAGGAGTACCTACTACTCTTTATACTGTGCAGGCGAAGACCAGGAACGCCAACAAGACAGTGAACTCTGTACCATACCTTGCCTCAGGAAAGTCACCCAAAAAGTCAGCAGGGCCCTCAGGAAGTATCATCTTGGTCTCAGAAACTGAGGAAGAGTGCAGCATCCAGGCCCTTGGAACCACTGCCAAGCCTGGTGAGAAGCCCCCACCTTAGGAGCTAAGCCAAAGCTATGCTTTGTTAAGCTCTGGAACATTCTGGAATTCAAAAATATGCCTCCATGACAGCGAGGGTCTGCACCTCCCCCAGGTGAGGGAGGGCCAGCTGCAGGGACACTACTGGGGTTTTTCAGAGGGTGTGTGAGAACCTGGGTGGTTGTTGGAATATGTAGGGACCACTGTTGTAGCTTAGAGACAAAACAAAAAAGATCTGGGTCTCACTCTGCAGTTCAGGCTGGCCTTCAACTCACTTCGTAGCCCAGGCTGGCCTAGAACTCCCAGCAGTCTTCCTGCCCCAGCCTCATGAATGCTAGAATGACAAGCATGTGCCACCCTGCCTGGCCTTTGAGTTCATTTCTTGTGTAGATTGTCCACCTGATTCTGTGGACCAGTTAGTGAATAGAGAGTTTATAAACTGTCAGGTGCTGGTACATGTTTCTGGAGTCCTTTCCTGGCCCTTATAGGGCCTCGAATGTGCAGGAAACAGGGCTGATGAGGGCCCCCTTCATGACTAATGGCTTCTGGAGAGGGTAGATCTGTAGCCTTACGCACGTGAGAAGCAAATACTTAACACCTGACATGACAGGTAGCTGGCCCTGGAGAGGGGCAAGAGAGTATGGGGAAGGTTGCCTCAGTCCCTTGTGTCTACTTTCAGGAGCCATGTCGGCAGGCCAGGCTGACCACTCCTGTAAGGACACCTCCAGCTCCAGCGATGAAACAGATGTGGAGGTAATGATCACCTATCCTCAAGAGTGACTTTCTCCAAGCCTGTCACTGAGAGCCTGGTAGGGTTTCAGATACCAGTGGGCCCAGATTCACACAGCAGCCTTGCCAAGAGCTGGGAAGGCTGTGCTGGGGGTAGGGGGGAGTCCTGTGCTCCTCAGAAGGGCCAGGGTTGTGGGAGAGACTCAGGCCAAGGTTTCCTGGGTAAGGTGGCATAGAGCACAGTGGAGGATGGAGGACAGTCCAGAGGCGTTCTAGGAGCAAAGGCCTGGGCAGAGGTGTAGCTATCACATGTGGTCAAGATGAGACTGCTGAGTGGATTCTGGGCCCATGGGTGCACGGCAGCCTAGGTAATAGGCCAGGACTGGCCAGGCCTCTCAGTGTGTGGCCTTATCTCTTCTTTGAACTTCGACCTGGGAGAAGCCCCACGGGTCATCCTGTATATGTCTACTAAGAGCTGGATCTTGGGAAAATATTATTGCCTTTGTGAGGAAATCTCTAGTGTAAATACTTTACACTAGGGATGGTCACTGCAGGGACATCCCTTATTTATCTACTAAGAGCCAGACTTTGGGAACATGTAGCTTGCCTCTGTGGGGAAAGAAAGGGTCTCTTAGACACTTTAAGCTAGGGATGGTCACTGTGCAGGGACAGTGGGGAGCCATATGGGACAGCAATAAGACCCCCTGCCCAACTCTGATACAGAGGCATTGGCAGAGATAGATGCAGAGTTTATATATATATATATATACATATATATATATATATATATATGTATATATATGTATATATATATATATATTTTTTTTTTTTTTTCGTTTTTTTTATTTTTTTTTTTTTTTTTCGTTTTTTTAAAAATGTATTTAGTTCAGGGTCTACAGGGTCTCATTATGTAGATCAGACTCTAGTGATCCTCCTGTTTTCAGCCTCCCAAGCACTGGGATTACAGGCAAGCAGTGCCACACTCAGTCTTAATCACCTTCTCAGCAAGCACACACTCGGCATTCTGGGGATCGAGTGCTCAACCCTGTATCTGCCTAAGCAAGTACTTTAATCTGCTAAGCTATCTGGCTGACCTTCTCTATATTTTCAAGGAACTAAAGATCTGCAGTTGTATGAGTGAGAGGGAAAGGATACAAAATTGGATCAAAAGTAGTCAGGCTAAGTGTCCTAGAGGACTGCCATCCAAGTTTGAATTTTATTTCTATAGGTAGTATGGAGCCACATAGGGTGTTAGACACAGAGGTCAGATGGGTTGGTTTATGTCTTGCAGAGTTGGTTGGCAGTGGCCTGGATTGAAGGGCAATGCAGACAGTAAACAGACCTGTTGGGGGAGGGGCATGTGCATTGAGGTACTAGTGGCAGAAAGTGCAGATGGACAGGGTGTCACAGCATCCGGCAAAAAAGCTCTCAGACCAAAAAAGGAAGAACAGATGGAGGGAGGCCACCAACAGAAGTTAGGGAGAGATTGACCTGTAGATCCCACCTGACCCAGGGACTTGGTATCCTCCTGTATCCCAGGCCTAGCCATGGGCTGCTCCCCACCCTCCATCCTTACCTTTGGACCTAAAATACTGCCAACAGTGAGGAGGCGCCTGGCTCCCATCACCACAGGCCTTACCAAAGAGAAGGGGACCACTTGTACCTCTTGAAAACCAGTATCAGACACAACTTAGGTGGCAGAGAGGAGGACTGGGTGAGGGCAGTGCCCAGGGTCAGGTGGGTCCAATGGAATGCAGAGAAGAGGCAGGGCACAGACTGACAGCTTTGGGAATGTAGACTTGGAACTCAAAGGGAAGGCTGTGTGGTATCACAATCCTGTAATCCCAGAACTTGGGAGGCTGAGGCAGGAGTATTGCTGTAAGATCAAGGCCAGCCTAAACTGCATAATGAAACCCTATCACAAAAAGACAAAAAATAAGGTCAAAGGGAGAGCTCATAGAAGAAAGAGCTCATGCCTGTCTTCCCGTGGTATCTCAGGAAGCCAGTTGTGGAAGGCTGCTAATCTTGGGGTGGTCACCATCGTCAGCCTCTTCAGTGGCAGGGGCAAAGACAAGGCTGTCTGTCTCAGGCCAGTCTGTGTGCCCCGTGGGAGCACTGAGCATGGTGGCTGAGAGTTTTGCCTCCAAGCCAGAGACCGGGAGCTCAAGCTGGGACTTCTGTGTTGACCTAAGAGATTTGTACCTCTTTGGAAGATAGATACATGGATAGTATCTTGTCTCAGGGTGTTGTTTGAAAATTAAATGCTGTCAGGAAAGGGCAGTAAACTGAAGTGCTTTCCACACCTGAGGGAAGTGGTTATTATTCATTTTCTGATTTCTTCCCCTTATTCAAGGTAAAGTCCTCAGTGAAGGCAACCCAAGTCAGAGCCTCACCTGTCTCCACCAAGGAGTCTCCAGCAAGGAAGGCAACCCAAAGCCCTGGGAAAGTGGGTGGGGTTACATCCCAGGCCACAAAAGGTGCCCTCACCTCAGCTGGGAGTGCCATGAAACCCAAAGAAGACTCAGAGAGCAGCAGGGAGTCCGAGAGTGAGGAGGAGCCCCCTTCAGGGACCTCCAGCCAGGTGAGCCACCTTTCCATGGCCTGCATGCTGGCTGAGTTACTGTGTAATCAGCACCTCAGCTAGAGAGGTCACCCTGGAGCTTGTTGAGAGAGGAGACTGACGTGTATGTTGAGAGGAAGGACCCTGAGCTGTTGGTTTCAGCGTCTGTGGGCCTTATCCTTTGGGACCATGCAGCAGTCTAAAATGGCGAGTTCCCAGGTGGTGAGTTCTACATCGCAATGTATCATGACCATTCATTCCAGTTGCCTTGCTGTCTGTCTAGTAAATGGGCTGCTGTCCTTGTCCCAACTGGCCCGTGGGAGGACTTGAGTTTTAATTGTCTGGTCCTCTGGCTTCTCAGACTATCAGACTCTGAGCAGGCAAACACCGTGGCAACTGAAGGAGTCAGGCCAGGTATGGTGGTGGACACCTGTGCTCCCAGTTGAAGGAATCTTTTATCTTCCTCTGCATACTGATCCTTTACCCTAGGGAGCAGCCAGGGCTATGACCCCCAAGGGCCCTGGGTATTTCCCTAGGGCAAAGCATAAGGCCTCAAAAGCTGTTGGCATGGAAACAGGGAAGAGTAAGATCGAGGAGGAATGGGCACAGGATGGGCAGGGGAGGCCCAGAAGGTGACCTCACAGTGAAGAGGAAGAGAGCTCTGAGGCCACCTCTGGAACGTCACCCTAGTGGGGAGCGCAGCAGGCTCCCTGAGGAAGGAGCATGGTGAGAACTGTGGTGTTCCAAGGGTATAGCCTCAGCCACCAGCTGCCCAGCTCAGAGTATTTGTTGTGTGATGAATGTTGTGAGGCACCCACTTTCCAGGAGCTCAGCTATGAACTTAGATTGAAAATCTGCATTCTCCATATTGGTTCAAAAATTTGAGAATTGGGAATGTAGCTAAGTGATACAGCTCTTGCTTTGCATGCATAAGGCCCTGGGTTCAATTCCCAGCACTACAAAAAAAAAAAAAACATTGAAAAGGAACAGGCCATGCAAAGACCGTGGAGTCCCGGCCCCTGAACACAGAGGTTCTCAGCGGATCAGAGCTGCCCAGTTTCCTGGCAAGGCTGGTTCAGGGATGGGTGGTCGGAGCTCTCTGAGAATAAGGGGCCTGCCGCCCCTCTGCCAAAGCCTCAAAGCCTATGGGGCTTGAGAGCAACAGGGAAGAAGAGCCTACAAGGAGAGGGCTTCGGCAGGAAGGGTTTTCAGGAGTTTCTCCCTGGAGGCCTCACCAGAAGGACTTTTTGATTGCCCTTTCTCTAGGTGAAGGCATCTGAGAAAATCCTCCAGGGGAGAGCTGCCTTAACCTGTGCCAAGGGGACCCCTGGCAAAGGGCTCATATCGGCACCCCCCAGGAAAGGGGCTGTGTGTGCACTCCCTAGGAAGGAAGTGCCCAGAGCTGAGCAAGCCAAGCTGAGCAGGCCCAAGCAAGACTCGGAGAACAGCAGTGAGGAGGAATCTAACAGTGAGGTGGACACACCAGTGGCTGTGCCAGTGCTTCACGTGAGTCTCAAAACAAGACCTCAGCCATATGCGCTTGCAGCCTTCTCACTGTAGGATGTCATTGGCCCAATTGGGTCTCTATCTTCACACCCATCCTCTGCTCCCCTCTGTCCCTCTTTCACTATAGGCAAATCCCAAAGGAAAGAACCCTCAGGTCAGAACTGCCTCAGCCTTTGCCAAGCAGTCCCCCAAGAAGGATACCCCTCCAGCACTCCCTGGGAAGACAGGGCCTACAGCCACCCAGGCCCAGGTGGGGAAGCAGGAGGAGGACTCAGACAGCAGCAGCAGCAGCAGCAGCAGCAGCAGCAGCAGCAGTGAGGAATCAGACAGTGAAAGGGAGACTCTAGGACCTTGTATCCCAAGCACAAACCCTGCCCAGGTGAGGCTGCATATCACCATGCCCTGTCTAGAAAGGTCTCTTGTGGGCCTGTCTCTTCCCCCTACATGCCGCCCCCGACCTTGCCTTTGTCATTGCCAGTTGAAGCACTTGGGAAAGACCCCTCAGGTCAGAGCTGCCATAGGCCCTACCAAGGAGTCCTCCAGGAAGGACCTCCCTCTAGCTCTAGCACCCTCTGGGAAGACAGGACCTATAGCCACCCAGGCCCAGATGGGGAAGCAGGAGCAGGACTCAGACAGCAGCAGTAGCAGTGAGGAGTCAGTCAGACAGAGATGGGGAGACACCAGCACCCTGGACCCAAGCCATAAACCCCACACAGGTGAGGCCGGAGACCACTGTTCCTTGTCTAGAAAGGAATGCCACCCTTCTGATCTTGCCTTTGTCACTACCAGGAAAAGCCCACAGGTCAGACCTGCCTCCACCGTGGGGCTGTCCAGGAAGGGAACCAATCCCATTTTCCCCATCAAGGCAGGGCCAACAGAAGCACTCAGAGAGCAGCCAAGAGGAGGCGTCCTCTGCAGTGATCTAGCCCATGTGAGCCTCTCCCAGCAAGTCTTCCCTCAGCACAGGAGCTTCACATGGCCTGCTGGCCCCTGCACTGCCCGCTGCTTTCAATTTGCCGTGTTGGTCTTTGTCTCTGTACACAGGCACTGTAGGGCTCCCTCTTCTAATCCTGTGTATTTCACTTCAGGCAAAGCCCTCAGGGAAGAACCTCCAGGTCAAACCTGCCTCAGGTCCCACCCAAGGGCCACTGGGGAAAGAAGCTACTCCTACATCCCTCCAAAAGGCAGCACCTGTGGCCATTCAGGTCACTGCTGAAAAGTCCCAGGAAAACTCAGACAGCAGCGAGGAATCATCTGACAGTAGGGAGGAGGTATCAGCAGCCGTGACTGCAGCTCAGGTGAGACATGGAGAGAAGGCCTGTGGCCGCTGACATGAAGTCAATCTCCTTGGTCATGTGTGGGTTCTGCCCAGTGGGATTGATAGCACCTAGGCTCCTCCCCGGAACAGATGAGCACTCTGGATCCAGGAGCATTTCCCAGCCTCGGTCTTCATTGTCCTCACAGGCAAAACCAGGTCTGAAAATGCCTCAGACCAAGGCTTCCCCCAGAAAAAGCACCTTCCTCACCCCCACATCTGCCAAGGGCCCCCCAGCACAAGTGAGCACCCCAGCTCCCTGGAAAGCAGGTACAGTGACTTCTACAAGAGACTCAACTGTGGCTCAGAGCACCCAGAGGCCAGAGAGTGATTCTTCGAGCAGCAAGGAGGAATCAGAGGGTGAAGAGGCTACACCTGCCGCAGCAGTAGCACAGGTAAGGCAATGTCTGCCTGCCCATCCTTGGGGCTGGCCCCACAGGCTCTCTGGGCTCCTATAAAACCCTTTTCTCTCACTGATCATCACAGACGAAGTCTCTAGGGAAAGGCCTCCAACAGGAGGCTGCCTCAGCACCCACCAAGGGGCCCTCTGGGCAAGGGGCCACCCCAGTTCCTCCTGGGAAGATAAGGCCCACTGTTGCCCATGTCAAAGCTGAGACTCCTAAAAGTTCTGAGAGCAGTGAAGAGAACTCTGATGACAGTGAGGCAGCAGCAGTCCTGACCCCACTGCAGGTGAGCCCTAGGAGGCGCCAGCCCATGCCACCCCCACTGGGGCTTAGTCAGGAGCCTCCTGTGAGCCTCCTTCCTCATTTTCACTATGTGTCTCCTCTGCCCAGCATAACTCCAGGGTCTCCTTCATGTACACTCGCATAGATTCTGGTGCTTTCCATAGGCCATACAGTGTAGCTGCTCTCCTGGGTGCTGCCTGGGTTGGGACCACAGGTCCTGACCTTCACACGGGTCCCCTTGGAAGGTCTGTGGACATGTGCACAATTTTTTGCTGCAGGATGAGGTAGGGTTGCAGTAGAGCATGTGCCAGGAAGGCAAGATGGAATAACAAGTTAGGGGTGTTCAGGAGAATGGCATTCAAAGTCAAGGACTGAAAGTCACATGTGAAGTGGAATATAAAGTACAAAGGCTGGGAGGAGGGCACCTGCTTTGTTTGACACAAGTAGCACATCTGGGGTCACGCCTCATTGGGAAGGGAAAGTGACAGCAGTCTGGAGCCAGCTGTCCCAGCTCCACATCCTAGCAGGTGATGCAGCCCAGGTGCTCTGGTATGTTGGAAATCAGTGCTTCCTCGGATTCTCACCTGCCACCCTCAGTAAGGCCTGCATCTGGGGGTCTTTCTTGTCACCTAAGGGTGAACAGAGCTCATGCAGCAGAAGCAGGAGTCAGGCCTCCCAGCCCAGAAAAGCAATGAGAAGCGAGATAGTGTACTGCCTACACTTACCTCTTGATTATTTTTAATTGTTCCTTTTGTTTTTTTCAATAACCACTCAGAAATTAGTCTTTTTTTTTTTTTTTTTTCCTATACCAGGGTGTACATTTCTGGACAGTTTTTTGTCCCCTTCTTGTTGACTTGTGGCTCCTAAGGTTGCAGGTTCCTCTAGCAAAGTTCTAGACTACCTAGCCCTTCCCACTCTCAGCCCAGTGGGCTCCTCTCCTTTGCTCTGGCTGCAGCCACACATCCTAGACCCAGGGCCTCCCTGCTCTCACTGTGCTGATCACTTAATTCTGTCTTCCCACCTGAGCCTCCCACCTATACCATGTAGTAGGCGTTTTATTTTTGTTCTTTGAACTATAGGTTATTTAGAAGTGGGTTGTTTAATTTCCAAATATCTGGGATTACCCAGGTTTCTTTCTGTTGTGGATTGCTCCTTTAGTCTGTGGTTGGAAATCATCTTTTGTGTGACTTCAGTCCTTTTCTGTCTTAAGAATCATTAGGACAGGGTGGTCTTCAGGGCTTTATTTGGTCTTCTCACATCTGTGCTAACAAGCCCGCTGCAGTCATAACCTGCACTCAGACTTTTCACTTAGTCTTATACAAGGTGGAATGCTGGAGGCCAGAGTATCTTCTGACACTGCCTAGATGACATCTAAGCAAGGGAAGGTCTTGAGAGGTGCCAGATTCCCTGTTCTGTTTCACATTAGCAAGCCTTGTTCTCACCCCTGTCAAGGATCTCCTTCTGGAAATGCCCGTTTGTCACTCTCATGGCTTTAGATCTGTACTTGCCAGAGACCCTGACAGGCATTGTGGAGACCCAAGATAATATTTTAAGATTGAATTAAGTGAAAGAAAACTTGTAACAGCCATGCTTTCTTCTGTTTGGATCTGTTATCTTTGGTTCCTGAATCTCACTTCTTGGACTAAGGTGACAGCTCAAGCTCTCTAGCTCAGCATTCCACCCAACAGGGAGGGGAAAAGGGACATATTTCACTCACACTGGTCCTCCTGCCTCAGCCTCCCAAGTGCTGGGATTACAGGTGTGCGCCACCATGCCTAGCAAAAACAGTTTTTTTTCTGAAATTCTTTATACTTAGCTAATACACAAAAAAGTACTTACTGTAGTGAGTTTGAATGTTTAACATATGCCAGGCACTATATTAAGCACTGAATCTCCTGTTTAATCCTCTATAAATAGGCCTTGTCATTATCCCCACTTTATAGAGGAAGAAACTGAGTCCTAGTAAGGTGTAGTGATTTATTCCAGTCACATGACTGTTATATAAAGGAGCCAAATCCAAGCAGGTATCTTTTTCTGGAATAGCAGTCTTGGTTCACTGCATTCCTGCATGTCCCCTTCTTCTCTTAATTCCTTTCTCTTCCAGGTGAAAGCCTCAGGGAAAATCCCTCAAGCCAAAGCCAACCAACCTTCCATTAAGGCATCTACAGTCAAAGGGGTAGCATCAACTCCTGGAAAACTGGTCACTCCAGTTGCTGAAGGCAAATCAGGGCCCATGGCCAAGGCAAGTGGAGTCAGAAGCCACAGAAGTGTTAGAGATTAGAGGAGGAAAGAGCACCCAGCAAGGACCTCAGCCTGGACCAGTGGCTGGGGAAGCCCTCCTCACTGTCACTGTGGTGGAGTTTAGCCTAGAAGGAGCTATACTGTTTACTTCCTCTCCCAATACCATCATCTCCCAATCCAGGGAAAGCAGCCAGTGAGAGCCCTCCAGAACAGTGCCATCTCAGCAAGGGGCCAGGCATCTGTGCCAGCTGTAAAGAAAGCAGTAACTGCAGCAACCCAGGCTGAGAAGGACTCAGAGAGCAGTGATGAGTCCTCGGAGAGTGAGGAAGAGGTGCCAACCCAGGTAGGTAGGCCTTGGGGAGGGCCAGGAGCAGCCCTATTCTGTACCCTCTGCAGGGGTCTGCTGGTGTACTGAGGTGTCAGCCATAACAGAGGCACAGCTCTGTTCACCCTCCTTCTCCATGCCTTCCCTCAGGCTTTCTCCTCACTCTCCCTCAAGGCAAAGCCCACAGGGAAGACCCCTCAGGTCAGAGCTGCCTCAGGCCCTACCAAGGAGTCCCCTAAGAAGAGCACCCCTCCAGCACTCCCTGGGAAGATAGGGCCTACAGCCACCCAGGCCCAGATGGGGAAGCAGGAGGAGGACTCAGACAACAGCAGCAGCAGCAGCAGCAGCAGCAGCAGCAAGGAATCGGACAGTGATGCAGAAACACCAGCACCCCAAGCCTCAAACACAAACCCCACCCAGGTGAAGCTGCACACCATCATGCCCTGTCTAGAAAGGCCTCTTGTGGGCCTGTCCCTGCCCGCTGCATGCCGCCTCCTGATCTTGCCTTTGTCACTCCCAGCCGAAGCCCTTGGGAAAGACCCCTCAGGTCAGAGCTGCCACAGGCTCTGCCAAGGAGTCCTCCAGAAAGGGCACCCCTCCAGCACCCCATGGGAAGACAGGACCTGCAGCCACCCAGGCCCAGATGGACAAGCAGGAGGAGGACTCAGACAGCAGCAGCAGTGAGGAATTGGACAGCGACAGAGTGACACAGTCAGCGGGGACCCCAGCCCAGGTGAGACCTGCCAGCCCTGCTAGCCACTGGCGCACATTTAGTTGAGGTACAATGGGGAAGAAAGAGCAGATTTAGGACCTGACTCAAGGACCCTTAGCTGAAGCCTGCTATAAACACCACTAGGTGCTCCTATAGGCAGACGCATCAATCCCATGGAACACCAAGCCCACCCATCTGCCATGGCTGTTGAGGCCGAGCCTCAGGCAAGAATCATAAAGAAACTTACTGAGGAGCTTATGATTTTTTTGCCTGAATCCTAGGAGCCATGAGGCCTGGGAAGGTCACATCCCTCACCTGGGTCTGGAGCTTCACACGTGAAGGTACAGGTCCCAAGTGAGGGCCTATCTAGCTTTAGTGTAAAGCTTGAGCTGGGGCTTGGGGGACAAGGAATAAGAAACTGTCTGAGACAGTTTATTCTCAAAGAATGCACAGGGACCAGGGCTGGCTGTGTCCTGCAAAGAAATTTCAGGGTGGCAGACTTGAGTTGGTGCTTAGGGAAGTGGTAAAAATGAGTAACCCAGGGCTGGTAGGGAAGCAGCAACTAGTGCTGAGCCTGCTTGTCAGAAGAGACAGCAGGGAGGTAGTAACTAGGGCACACAAGGGGCATCCCTGATGCCAGTGATGACCTTGTAGCCAAATCTTTCTTAAAGGAACCAGGAAGTCTCCCTGGAAGGCCACACTAGACTCCTTAGATTTCTGGGGGGTTTTTTGTGCATATAACAAGCACCAAGATCTAATTTAAATGCTCCTATCTCTAACCTCTGCATTTGTTGCAAACTATAGGACATGAAAGATAACCTAGCCAGGTGACACGAAGGTATAGCATCCTTCTCCATGACACCCAAGTTTAGCTGGAAGTTTTAGAGCTAGATTTAACTGGTGGGACCACTGACCCCTGGCTGCACCCTTGTCCCAGGCTGCTGTCACCTCCCCTTCACACCCCGGCCCTTGGCACCAAGACCTAGCCTTTTGGTTGGTCTGAGATTATATCCTGCAGGTTTGGAGCTCATTCCAGAAGACAAATGAGCAGTTTGTGTTTCTGGGGCTGTGTGACATGCTGGGGCAGCCGGACCCACTCAGCTGTGGATGCTCATTCAGGCCTTTTCCCTGCAGAAGAATATTACATCAAAAATTGCTAAGAGCAATGCACTGATCCCAGCTCCCCCTGAGAAGAACCCCAAGCGGTCCTCAGAGAGCAGTGACGAAGAGCTACCCTCCAGCCAGGTAGGCTGTGCCGTATTGCTGCTGGCACACAGATGGGGAACTGGGCTGGGGAGAGAGCAGATCTTCCCACAGGGAAAACCTTACCTTCAGACAGCACTGGACAGCTTCCCTTCCCTGGACACAGCTGTCTGAACAGGAATCCGAGGAGGCAGCTACGGAGTATATTTAGGCCATGAGGCTTCAGAGTCAGGTGGTGAGAAGTCGCAGCCAGTTCCCTACCCACCAGCTGTTTGACCTGGGCAAAGGCCTTTGACCCCTCTGAGGTTCTGTCACAGATGTGAGACAAGGCAGAGATGGTGCCCTGGGCACAGATCCCTGCCTAAGCAGGAGGGTAGTCAATGTGTTCCATTTAACTAGTTACAATTGAGGCCTAAACAGTTGATTTCCTCTAGTGCTCATAAAGGGGCTAAGGAAAGGCACAAACACTACCGCCTGGCTGGTTCCCTGTGTCTCCTTGTTTCCTGTATGGGACCAGGAAGCTTCCTGTGAGACTGTCGGTTCTGCAGGCCTGGCCTGAGCACCTGTGACAGCTTTGCCTGCTCTGCTGTACCTATCCCTTCACAGGGCAGGTGAAACTGATCCCAGCTCCACTCTGACATCAGGGGGTCCAGGAGCCTGCTGGCGTGCTTCTTGGGAGCAGACAGCACTGCCCAGTCCTCTCCTAGCCACAACACCAGTGGCCCCAGCATCTCCCCTCTGTGTCGTGGGCCACATTCTTGTCCATCCATCACATCTGGGTTAGGCTCCTCACATATCTCTAATATTGGGGTACTCACTTGGAGCCTCTTTCCTAAAGCAGGGATTACAAAAGTTAGGATGAAGAACTACAGCTTATATTGATCTCTTTTGTGAGCCATGCACAGTTAAGACTGGTATTTCCTTACTATATTCAGTCCCCCCAAGTACACAGAAGGAGCCTTAGAGAAGTTGAAGGCCCTGCTGTACCTCTGAACACAGACCAACCACCCTCATCCACTCCCCAACACCGGCTCTCCTCCAGTTAGCCTTTGCCCTCATGTGCACTGAAGATGCCTCCTCCAGGGCTTCTGCTTTCTAGGAGGGAAGGACTGCTTGGCCTTGCCCTGTGGAGGCGGGCTGATATAATTAAAATTAACATTCTCCTTAAACTAACCCATTAAGTTGGTATGTTAGCCCCTGAAGATTCTGGCATTTCTATTAAAAAAGCAGAAAGGAAAAATGTGGTTAGTACACTACCCCAGGGGGACTTAGGGAACATGGGTGCAATACAGGAAGCTATGGCCTCCGACCACCTGTGTCGTGGTCCTCAGTTCCCTGCTCGCTAGTTAGGGTTTCTGGCATTGTTATGTACTCCATCAAGCGAATCTGTGTTGGCAGATGTTGATTTTTTTTCTTAGTAGGCCACCAGTGGGCTTAGAGGCTGGATAGCAAGTAGGGGGCCAAACCCCAGGCTTTGAGGCAGGGAAACAGACTGGCTCCATTTCCAGGCCCTCACTCTACCTCAACCCTGTTGTACAGAGCATGTCCTGAGTAATACCAAGTTAAACAGAAAATGAATGTGTGCGTATGGCTCGACTGGTCTGTTTGCAGTGTATGCATATAACATGTTGGAAACCATAAGCATATGTAGTTTGTACTTACCAGTGAAAATTCATTAAGTTAAAAATTAAAGTAGCCCTGTCTGTGAAGTTTCAGATGAGTTGAAAGAAAAGGAAACCCTGTACAAAATGCAAGTTAGGACGGTAAACTAGGGCTAATATGGTTAGTTCTAGAAGGAGCTCCTGCCTTGTCCCTGGAACTGGTTTGGTCATGCTAAGGCCACTTGCCCCCTCTGCATCTGGTTTTCTCATCCCCTGGGATCAGCCTCCCTGGCTATAAAGCCCAGTACCACATCATCCCCAAAGAGTAGAAGCTCTGCATTTCTTGAGATGGACTCTTACAAGGTCTGAAAACCGATCCCCATGAGACGTTTTCATATTTTCTTGTACTAGGATTGAACCTGGAGCTTCATGCATGTGAGACAAGCATCTGGCACTGAGCTGCATCCCAAGTCCTTTGACTTGTTTTAAATTTGATAGACAGGGTCTCACTAAATTGCACCAGTAGCTTCCTACTCATGAGACCCATCCCTCAGCCTCGGGAGTACCTGGGACTACAAGTGTGTGCTATCATGCCCTGCCATGTGCTCAGCTCCCTGGGACTCAGACGTCAACTAGAAAGAGCCCTGGGGCTCCCTCTCAGCCCCAGATGTCTAGATACTATTTGAAGATATGGCCAAAGACTCAGATTGGAACAGTTCCACTGCTTTGCTTCAAATCCACTTCTCCACCCAGCCCCCAAGTAGACTCTGTGTGTGCCATGCTTTGTCATTTTCTCTCTAGTGAGCCCAGTGAGGGTTGTTGGTAGCCTCTCAACTGGTGGGAAACTGAGGCTTAGGAAACCTAGGAATGTGGCCACCTAGGGCAGTCCTGGGAACAAACGAGTCCTCCAGGCGTTGTGGCAGCATAGCCTACTTTTTTGAATTTTGCAGACCTGATTGTTGTATTCCTGCGGTGTACAGCAGCACTGGGCTGTGGGCCCCCTGAGCCCCACCCCGCCCTCTGCATCCGGGCCCTGCACCACCAACCTCCCACAGCCCAAGGCTGGGATAGGGTGGCGTGGGCAGGCAGAGCTAGGAGGAGGCTTTTGCTGCTGAGCTGCTTTTAACATCCCAAGACGCTATTGTTTGCCTCAGTGGGTTCGTTGCCTCTCTTGGTCCCCGACAATCTGTTCCTCTGTCTTCTCACATATATATAGTTCCCCTCCCTCCACAGCAAGCCTTCTCCCACTTTCCATCCTTCTCTTTTTCATCATGTGGGAAGAGAGGCTCTGAAAGTGGCAGATCAGAGCAGTGGCGGGGGAGGCTATTTGGCAGGGTAGGAAGGGCCTAGCAAACTTGGGGGGCAAGGGGGCTTTTTGTTTCACTTTGACTTTACCTCTCTCCATGGCACCCCAGGAGATGGACAGGGTGTTGTGCCAAGCAGAGATTCTGCCCCAGACGTTCCTGCCACTGTCCTCTCCCTCCCCTTACCCTAGCATTAAGCAGCTCCTTCTGCCCCACATCTCCCTTCTGGCCAGAGCAGGAATAGACCTTGAAATGGCTCTGACATTTCAGAACTGGGAAGCAGACATCACCAGCTCCCTGTCCTGGCTCATGCATTCACTGGCCAAGGACTTTTGGAAGAAATAGAAGCAGAGTGCCCTGGTATGCTTTCAGGGAGCCATTGGGCAAGGCCAGCCTGGTGGGTTCCAGGGTGCTGCTGCTGCTGCCCCCTTGCATTTCCTCCAACTATTCCTGGGAAGTGTAAAGCAGCCCTAGAGGAGGTAAAGGACCTCCCACCCCTACCAGCTTCAGCAACCCTGAGCAAGCACACTATGTGCACACCCTCCATTCTTTTCCTAGCATCCTTGGTTTGAAGCTACAGTGAGACCTGTTGTTTCAATTACCAGGTTTCAGTAAGTAGTTTTAAATGATAAGGACTCTTTTTTCCTTTGTCTTTTAAGCAGTACCACAATACAGTATGACATCTGAGAAACTGACCTACCTGGTAGTGTCCCCATTTCTCTGTTTTTTCATGAATGGTACTTTTCATAGAGTCCAAATACAGACCACGTACTGCATTGAGTTGTTTGTCCCTTAATTCTTAAAGCTATCCCTTCTTCCTTCCCTCTCATTTTCCTCATGTAGCTCATGTGTTGAAGAAGCTAGGTCATTGGAGGCTGCCTCAGAGGCTCTGGGGTGGGCAGCTAGACTGCACACACTTTTCCTGGTGATGGTGTGTCATGGCCCAGCCACTGTGGGATACTTTTTAGAGCATCATCTCTGAAATCAGCCTGAGGAAAGGAGGCTAAGGTGGACATTCTGGTTCTGGCATGGCTTCCTGTAGTCTGTAGTGTGAGTTCCTCTCTGCACCTCTGTGGACACCATACAAGGGAGGCAACACCACTGACCTCAGGTTCACTGTGAGCGTGACATGGGCTCTCATGGCCCATGAGGTACTGTGCTGGGTCATGGAGATGCATGAGGTGGCTGCAGTTGGGAGAGCTCCAACACCCTGGCTGCCCCTGTGCTCCTTGGATCCTAGTTTTGTAAAGCCCTTCCCCACCCCCATCTTTCCTTCTCCTGACCAAACCTTTAATCACTTGAGGGGATGTGTTTTGTTTTTGTTTTTCAAGGTGATTAAACCCCCTCTGATTTTTGTCGACCCTAATCGTAGTCCAGCTGGCCCGGCTGTGACCCCTGCACAAGCACAGGCTGCAAGTGCCCTAAGGAAGGTCCAGGCCTCCAGCAGCACTGCTGGGAGCTCCTCCTCTGAGAGCGAGGATGAGGATGTGATCCCTGCCACACAGTCCTGCACACCTGGTGAGCACCGCTCTGCTGCATCCGGCTGCGCGCCACCTGCTGAGGACAGGGTTCTGGCCCCAGTTTAACAAATCATTGGTTAGGAGGGCTTGGGCCAGGACTGTGGCCCTTCATTGTTACCTGATGAGAGGCTGGCTCAGACTTGTGATTCTAAGGCTTATTTCTAAGACCCCTCTGTGCTGGCTCCAAGCAGTAAGGGCCCCAGAACAGATAGTAACTAGGAACTGTAGGCCAGGATGACTGGAGCACATGGTCCAGGTCAGGGGAAGTGTCCCCTCTCTGCTGGCAGGTAAGCAGGAGCATTGCAGTGAAGGACTTTTCTGTCAGCAGAAGGCCGCCCAGATCTGGGATGCCCTTGCCATCTAAGAATGTGATACTACCAATATCATTGGAAATGGTTAATATTTATATTATTGTATACTTCAATGAGCAAATATTATCTGGTACTGATAATTAGGAAAGATAGGTTAGCATAAAAGGAAAAATATGACCTGTAGCCCTGCTGCCCAGTTTGTCACTGCTAGCAGTCACACCTGCTGACTTGACCAGAGTGAGACTGCACTGAACAAGGTGCTCGGTCATCCTCAGGGTATGCTGCAATGCAGTTCTGTCTTCACTTAGCTACACTGCGATTCCTGCTGGCTGCAAAATAACACGCTACTCCTTCAACTAGTTCTGCGCTGGAGAAGGGGAAGAATCTTGTTTTGGGATATGAGAAGTAGCTGGGCAGTGAGCACCCGTGGGAAGCCAGAGCCTATGCAGATGCCCCAGCTGCTTGTCCTGAGGGACCGTCTAAGCTACAAGGAGTCTGACACCATGTTCTAGTGCATTGCTCAGGAGTAATGTCTTGACCAGCTGAGAGGAGAGGCAGTGGGGAGAAAACCTGGGCCATGGCGACTTTGGAGCTATAGGCCTTGTCAAGTGACACAGTAGCAATCCCTGATTGAAAGGCTCGGGGAAGGAAGTGAACAAGCTCCTTACTCTATGCATCATGGGTTCTGTGGTAGGTTCCCAGGGAAGCAGGGCCACCTTCTTCTGTGCCCTCATACGTCCATGTCCTGCATTTCAGCTGTTAGAACAGATGTGACTGTGCCTGCTGCCCCCACAAGAACAACCCCCAGAGCTAGCACCATCAAGGAGTCCAGGCGGGCATCAGAAGGCAAGAAACAGGAGGCAGCAGTCTCTCAGGTACCTGGGACCAGGGAGGGCCATCTAGCTGGTGAGCAAAGGCCCCTGTGCGCATGCCACATCATGTGCCACAGAGTGGACACGGTAGCTTCTCAAACTCCTGATCTCAGCATCTGCCAGGAAGTGTCCAGACAGAGCCAGCTGTGCTTCCAGAGTCTCCTGTCAAGCTGTGCCAGTATGGTAGGGCATTTGTCATTTTTTTCCTCCAGTTTTGAATGCCATGGACAAAAGTTGTCCTTTTTGGGCCAGCCAAATAGCTCAGCAGATTAAAACACCTGCAAGCAGGCACAGGGACCAGGAGTTCAATCTCTAGGCCTGTATACCAGCCCCAGGCGCACTGAGATGGCAGTTGAGACTGGATGTGGTGGCACTTGCCTATAATCCCAGCTCTTGGGAGGCTGTAAATAGGTAGATCATATGAGTCCAATCTATTAGTGAGACCCTGAACACCCTGTAGACCCTTCCCCCAAAAACTCAATGGGTAAGGTTCATGATCATATAGTTCAGATGATAAAACTGGGCACCACTGAGCGCAGGATTGGTCAAAACCAGAACCCAGGTCTCCTGGCTGTTACACCCCCTTCCTCTTAGAGGCAGGAGAGAGCTGCAGTGCACTGGGGAGTTGGGCATCACCAGCTAGGGCCAAAAGATCTGCAGGGAGTGTGGGTGCTGAGTGGGGGCAGGCTGTGGTCACTATACCCCAAGTCCTGCATACATCAGCTGCTCAGCCAGCGGATGATGCTGAGCATCTGTCCTGCCCAGGTCCTGGGCTGTAGCAGGACCAAGGCAGGGAGGTCCCTGTCATGGACATCATGGCAGGGGGATAGCTATTACACAAATGAATCAAATGGAACTAAAGCTCTTACAACTATCAGGATCTCTGAAGGAAGCAATATAAACGAGAGAATAATAGTGACTTGCTTTAGGAAGGATAGGCAGGGAAGACCCCAAGGAGAGCAGGGGAGCCCCAGCTTCTAGGACCTTCTGAAGAAGCATGTGGGTTAAGGAAAATCAAGAAAAACTGAGGGTTCTGGATCAATAAGCAGGTGGCAGGAGCATGGCAGGGCCATAGGAGACTGGCTAGGTGTCTCTTGAGGTTCATGACCAGGGCCCTGTTATGTGCTCTGTCCCTAACTAGAGTTGGGTATAGGAAGTAGTATTGTAACTAGGGAGCAACAAGAAGGTGCGATTGCGTGGTGGGCTGCTTCTCTCTGCCTTTGGCTGGAGCTTGTTCTCTGTGAGCATAAGGTGATTTGTTCATAACCTGAAGCCTGGCACTCATCTCTGCCCACATGGTGACATTGCCCCTTTGTCCCTCAGTCCCCAGCTCCAGCCCATAACTTGCCTTGTCAGGTTCTCTCTTTTTTTTTTTAATTTTTTTTTTTTTTTTTTTTTGCTTGTTGTGTTTGTTTGTTTGTTTATTTATTCATTTTTTTTGTGGCTGGCTCAGCCTGCCCTGGTGGTGGCGCTGGCGCAGCATGTGGTGCCGGGGATCGAACTGCAGTCCCCGCAGTCGCCTGAGCCCTCCTAAGCAGGCGCTTTAGACCACTGAACCATCTCGCCGGCCCCAGGTTCTCTCTTAATATCCAGCCAGATGAGATCTAGCCAAGGGTGGCATAGATGACATCTGAAAATGCAAGGGTCTCAGGGCTGCCTCTCACTGCTCACAGGTGACAAGGAAGAACCCAGCTTCCCTGCCACTGACTCAGGCTGCCCTGAAGGTCCTGGCCCAGAAAGCTGGTGAGGCCCAGCTTTCAGGTGAGGTAAGCATGGGGAACTGGGGACCAGACCTGCCTGGCTTCAATGGCCTGGCATGCAAGGACAGCACCTGAGAGCTGTGGGAAGGACCAGATGTGGCCCAGCATGTGGCATATGTGAAGTACCCAGCCCAGCAGCTGTGCTCAGCAGGCAGCAGCCTCTCCACCTGACCTTGCCCTCTTTTTCCTTTTACCACGTCCCCAGAGCACCCCGGTCCAGGCCAGAGTGGCCAACACGCTCAAACAAACCAGACATCTTGAACGCCAGCAGAACATAGCCACTTCCTCGAACCACCCTAAAGCCAAAGTCTCTAGAAGCTCAGATGACAGTGAAGACAGCAGTGACAACTCTTCGGGGAATGAGGAGGATGCTAAGGGACCTCAGATGGCCAAGTCAGCCCCCAGGCTGGGTGAGGTTGCCAAGGGGACCAGGCCCAAGGACGGGAGCAAGGAAAGGGAGTGGTCTGCAGAGCCATAGACCCTGGCCTTCGGATGTAGCTTGAGCTGAGACCTTGGCCACGTCCTTCTTCACTGGGCCTTGGTTTGCCTACCTGTATGATTCTATGAGGAAGTATGTCCAAATGATTTCAGAGATCTAACTCAGCTGTTGGATGACTGGCAGCTTTCTGGTTTCAGGCTCCCTGTACTGACCCCTAAGCCCCAGGACTGTGGTTTGCCCCTTAGGGAAAGCAAGTAAATGTAAGTAGGGCCTGTTTGGAAGTGACAGCAATCACATGTCTCACCTAGGGACATTGCTGAAGTGGTGAGCAGGAAACAGCTTTGGGTGAGAGGTGGGCATGCACAGAGAGAGGCATCTCAGCCCCTATTGGGTGCTCTGCCCTGCCTGGTTGACAGGAGCTACTGGGGACACCCAACAGGATACTTCTTCTACAGCAGGTCTGCCCCTCTCCAAGAGGGAGATCATGGTGGAGGAGACAACAGCAGACTCCAGCGAGGATGAGGTGGTTGCACCCTCTCAGGTAACTGCTAGGGTAGGATTTGGGATATAGTGTTAGGCACAGCCTTCCCTAAAGTAGAGGAACAGAGCCCCTCCTCTTCCTGGAGCCCTGGGAAAAGTCCTGCCTCCAGGCAGTAGGTGTGGCCTGGCTAGTAGAATAAAGCCCCCTAGTCGAGGTGTGTTGTTAAGATCCCAGGGACTTGAGGCCAGCCTGGGCTACATGGCTAGTTTAAAGGCAGCCTGACCTGCCTAGCAAGACCCTGTCTCAAAAAACCAAAAAATAAGGAACAGAGCCCACTCTGTCTCCTGCCCCAAGTCCCCCCTCCATATGGAACCACAGGTAGCCCTTGGAGCCTGCAGAGAGGTTTAACCTGAATTATAGGTAGTACCCAGACAGAAACATCCTTGAGTCAGGGATGGTATCACAAGCCTATAATTCTAGCACTTGGAGAATCTGAGGAGTATCACAAATTGAATTCCTACCTGGGCAACGTAGCAAGACCTTGTATCAAAGTAGAAATTAAAGATAGTAGCTCAGATGTAGCTTAGTGGCAGAGTCCCCTGGATTCAAGCTTGCAGTGCTGCAGAGTTAATCTCTGCCTGGCAACAGCTAGTGATTTTCTGTTTACATTATAATAAGAAATTTCCTCTTTGAATGTGCCTATCTAAAATTTACATTAATTAAAATGGTTCAAGAAGCATGTACCAGAGCAGGACACCCTTGCTTTCAGTGCCGAGGACCAATGTGCTTCCAGCATACTTCTGAGGCGGGGGATGGGCTTGCAGCCTCTTTCACTCTGGGCTTCTCCAGTCTCTCCTCTCAGGTTATGCGACACCTGGGCTGACCTTGGTCAATAATCAGGCTTCAAAAACTACTGCCAGGCGGGAATCAAACCCTGTAGTTTCCTCTGTTCCACCCACCAAAGATAGCCCAACCAGCAAGCAAGCAGCAGACTCGCAGCACACAGGAGGCACTGCATCCCTTAAACCAGGTCAGTTGTGGGCCCTTTTTCTGTTCCCATCAGCATGGTCCTCTGCACCAGCACCTCTCCAGGTGAGGGCTGTGCTCCTCCAAGTACACATGAGAGCTGGTGCAGCTGCAGGGTGACGTGTACCCTGAAAGGAGCCATGAACTTTTTCCCTGTTGTCTTTTTCCTTGCAAATGGATTCATGGTGAGTGGAGTGTAGGGACTCAAAGCACAACTCAGACTGACTCCACATTGGAGTCCTGTTTTGGGGATTCAGCACCCCAGGGCTGCCTGGCCTCACTTTAAACCTGGACAGGCGCATGGATACTCTAGGCCTCTGCATCCTACCCAAGTAAGGCAGTGGTGATGCCTCCTCACATACATCCCAGGGTGTCACACACAGAATATAATCATGTCATTGGACAGGAGGGCCTGGGGATACTGTCGGTCAGATGTAGCTTGTGGCATGGAGTGCTCTCCTGGGCTCCTCCTTTAAGGTGGACACCTTCAGGAACAAACTGCTGAGTCCCCCTGAGAGCCAGCATCAGAGCTGTGCACCCATGCTGGCCAGAACAGGACAGAGACCTGGCCTGGTCACCTGGGAAAGTAGAGCCTAATGGGGCCCAGCCTCGGGCTTTTCGCTGCAGCTTCCCTGTGCTGCCTTAGAAGTCATTGCTCACTTTCTTCCCCAGTGTTCTCTTTGTGAGAGGCGGGTGCAAACAGGAGACATTTTAGTGGGAGCTGTGGAAGGTTTTTTTTTTACACATATAGTCAGCACACAATTATCAAAGGCAAGCAGAGGCGTGGAAAATTCTAAACAAAGGCTGCACCAGAAGTCACTCTGGCAGGCAGTAAACTGCTTAGTCAGCCACCATGTGCATTCCCAGCATACACAGTGTTCCCGCATGCTGCCTGGAGCCTGGGTTCACAGCGCATGAGCCAAGTATCGGTAGGGGCTTTGCTGATATCAGAAACCCACAAGTGATAATCCCTCACCCAACTCACTCTACAAACAGGGAAAGTGGGGTCCTGGGAAAAGAAGGGCTCACCATAGTCACAGCCAGTTGGTGATAAAGTCAGATGCAGAATCCAGATCTCCCAGCTCCAGACTCCTAACCAGGCCACACTATCTCCCTCTTGTCTCACCTTAATCTTCTTGCTAGATTTCAGATCCTCTCCCCAATATTTTGTATAGTCATTGTGCATCTGGAGCCCTAACTGAGCAGAAATTTTTGTGTGAGGAGACACAGCTTTAGAGTAGAAGTGAGATCCTGGTGTGAGGACAGTGGGAGCTCAGGAGACCAGATGGGACAGTGACCACTAGGCCTGATCCTTCCCATCTGCACTATTGTCAGAGGAGGTGGCCTCTTTCTCTACAGGTGGGAAAGAGCCTGCCTCAGGCCCCACACTTCAGAAGCTCCGGAAGCCCAAGAAGAAGACTGTGAGCACCAAAGCCTCCCTGCAGGCACTGCAGAGTAGTATCACTGAGAGCCTCCTTGGCCAGTCCTGGCCCCTGAATGAGGCACAGGTCCAGGCCTCAGTGCTGAAGGTCCTGACTGAGCTGTTGGGGCAAGAGAGGCAGAAAGCTACAGATACCACCAGGGAGAGCAGCAAGAAGGGCCGGAAACGGAAGCTGTCAGGAGACCAAGTGGCCTCCAGGGCTTCCAAGGGCAAGAAGAAAAAGCAGCTGGCTGCTGGAGAAGGCAAGGAGGGTGCTGCTTCCTCTGAAAAGGCCTCAAGGACTTCCAAGGGAAAATTAAAAAGAGACAGAGCAAGTGGTGACATCAAGGAGAAGGGTTCTCCTGGCTCCATAGGAGCCAAGGCCAAGCCTGAAGGGACACTTCTGAAGGTAGAGGGTGGAGATCAGAATGACCCAAAGAGCAAGAAGGAGAAGAAGAAATCCAGTAAGAGTAAGTGCCCTCACTTCCCCAGGCCCACACTGAGAGTGTTCGGCCACACGGGTGGCAGGGATCCTTAGCCTCCTAGTCTTATTCCTCCTTGCAGCGGAGCATGGGGAGAACTAGATTCCAGAACGCTAAAGCCACACCATGGTGTCTCCCAGAAGCCAGTGTACTGTCTCGGTGGGTCCTGCAGCACATAACCTTGCACTTGAGGGCTCTGGAAGCTCAGCTGAGGTTCCAGCCTGCCATGGACAGGAAAAGTGACCTCTGCCCTATGGCCCAAGTCAGCAGATCTTTTTTTGTTTTTTATATATGGCTGGCTCAGCCTGCCCTGGGTGTGGGGCTGGCGCAGCATATGGTGCTGGGGATCCAACCATGGTCCCTGTGGTTGACTAAGCTTGCCTAAGCAGGCACTTTAGACTGCTGAGCCATCTCACTGGCCCTAGAACATCTTTGGTTTGTGTTTTTTTTTTTTTTTTTTTTTTTTGAGGAACTGGGGATCAAACTCAGAACCTTGCACTTGCCAAGCAGGCACTTGTGCCCCTGAGCTATCTCCCCAGCCCCAAACCCTAGAAGATCTTTGAAGAACCTTCTTGTGCCAAGTGCTGGGCGAGGGCTGCAGAATGGACCAGAAACCAAGAGCCCTGAAGTCCTCCCAGGCCTCATCCTCTTCTGTGCTCAGTTTCTTCTTAGCAGCCCTTCCTGAACTCTCAGTCCTTCTGTCCTCAGGCCAGTTCCACGCTCTAGGGGCACCTTATCCCCATTTTCCAAGTGGAAAACAGGCTTAGATCACCAAGGGTTCTGTAGCTCAAGGTCGTCTCCTTAATTTTACTCCCTGTGGTATTTATAGCTCTTTCAGACTCCTATGACTTTGAATCATTATCCGTAGCTCCCCCCCACCCCCAAAAAAAAAAAAAAAAGAAAACAGGCTTAAGTCAGGCATGGTGGCACATGCCTATAATCCCAGCACTTGGGAGGCTGAGGCAGGAGGATCATTGTGAGTTCGAGACCAGCCTGGGCTAAAAGTGAACTTAAGGCTAGCCTAAACTACATAGAGAGACCCTGTCTCAGATATACAAAAAGAAAACAGGCTTAGAGAAAGAGGGGTTGGTCAGGATGACCAAGCTTTACTGGGTAGAGCCAGTCCTTGGAAGCACTGCCCACTTCTGGGCTAGGTGAATAAAGCCATGGATACCTAATGACCTGACTGCCTGAGAGCCAGAGAAGGGCCGCCCTCAAGGCAGCCTTTGTGCCATCCAGTCACATCCAGACCTTTCCTGAGTTCCCCTTTTGTTTTTAAATAAGTGTATGGAGTCTTTTATTTTAGGGAAGGGTCTAGAGGGTGTTGAGGGTCTCAGTACTAGATCAGAGTCCTAATGATCTGCCTGTTTACAGCCTCCCAAGAGCTGGGATTACAGGTACATGCCTCCATGCCCAGCCTCAATTGCTGTCTCAGTGCGCCCCAGCCGCGGGGCTGGCACAGTAGGCCCAGGAATTGAACCCAGGCCCCTGCACCTGCTTGCAGGTGCTTTAATCCGCTGAGCTATTTAGCCCACCCATGTATGGAGTTTTCAAAGTGAGTTAATTTAGAGTCAAGGTACAGCATTTGTCCAGCTTACTGAGACCCTGAGTTTGATACTCAGTACCATTAGAAAAAGAAAAATAGTCATAGAACATATGGTCCAGCTGGCCCCCAAAGGCCTGTTTTAATGACTCCCTGTGGGGTAGAGAGCTGAGAATTGGCCCCAGGAGCTGAAGGTGCCGTGCCCAGTGGGCCTGTGGACACAGACCTGACCCTGGCAAAGAGCTGACAGGAAACAAACTCTTCCCTCAGAAAAAAAAGACAAGGAAAAGAAGAAAGGAAAAAAAGCCTCAGCCAAAGACTGTGATTCACCATTCCAGAAGAAAAAGAAAAAGGTAGAGTGAGTTCTTGAAGGGTCTCAGGCCAGAAAAAGAAGCCAGAACAAGCCCTGGGGTGAATGTTAGCCCTTACCACACCCAGATTTTGTCTCTGCACCCTTTCCCATCTTGAGCTGCAAAAAGGGACCTCAAGAGGAAAAGCATGGAGGGTACTCCCCTCCCTCAGCCTCAGGAAGCCATAGTTGTGGCCCTGCCCTGCCTGAGGTAGAAGGGTGTGGGGCAGCTGAGGGAGGTAGGCACAGGAAAGACTCTGAGGGGTGGGAAGGCTGTGTAGACTGCTGCAGACTCCAGATGAGAGGAAGCATTACCAAGATGGTGCACCCTGGCCAGCAGGGTGTCCCCACAGAAAACTCCCACACCTATCTACCTCAGAGCCCCTGAATGTGGCCAGGGCCCCCCTCACTGTGTTGAGAGAGCGAAGGAGGGCCCTTGGGCTCTTCCAGTAGAACACAGACACCACCCCATCCCCGAGTTCCCAGTGGATCCTCCACATGTTTTGAGGGAGCTGCCGTGCCTCAGCAGTTAGGCAGCAGTAGTGGAGAGATGCAGAGACCTGACTTACCACACTTCTTTCTTCACAGAAGAAGGCAGAGCTGACAACAGTGTGAGGGGCCCGGATACCGGGTGCAGGTAGGCTTCCTGACCTGCTTGCTGTCCTTTCCTTCAGCGGCCCGGTGGGCAGAAAGAAAGGAGGGTAGGGAGAGAAATGGCGTTCCCCAGGGTTGGACGCCATGGGGCAGCGTCAGGACCTGGAGCTACAGCATCAGAAGATCCAGAATAGCAATGGCAGTGGCCGATGCCAGTGCTGAGAGTGGTCAGTCAGTGCCCACCTCTCCCTGCCTCAGAGGGGCCAGGCTTTATTCTCCTTGGTGAAGAACATGGTTCAAACTCACTGGCTGTGTTTTCTTCCTCCAGGATCTTATTAGTGGAATGGTGACCATCCTAGGCCTCTGCCCTCTGCCTTCTGTGGGTCAGGACTGAATTCTGAATTTGCCCTCCCTTCAAAGAAGACAGCAGCGAGCCTCAGGTTCCTGTTGCTGGCCAGGCCAGTGGGCCCACAGGGGCCGGTCATGGGGGTATGGCTCTACCTGGGCCCTCACCCCACTTTCCCTTGCCATGAGCGCTTCATAGAGATGTGTACAGTATATCTATTTTTTTAAATGACTGGCTTCCCTTCACCTCCAACACACCCAGGGCCTCAGACCTCCCACTGTTATGCTCTTCAGGCACAGCTGTCACGTGCCACATGGACTTCAGCTGATCCTGAGGCTTTGTCCTCTACTGAAAACTTCAAAAATAAAAGAGTTAAAGGAAAGGCACCAGCTCAAGTGCATCTGGGCCGGGTACTGTGCAGTGGCTACTTGGAAGAGACAGTTAGCTGGTACCTAACAGCAAGTGGGCAGTGCCTCAGCTTTTTTCTCCCCTGGGACAAGCTTGGGTGCCCAGTGAGGAAGTGTCAGATTGCTGGGGCTGACTGGGTGGAACAGGGTTCCTGGAGGAGGTGACAGCTGAGCTCCTGGGAGCCAAGGTTGCTCTTGGTGGTTTCTGAAAACTGGAGTAGCTCATAAATCCCAGAGAGAAATGACAGGGACCTTAGAAGCCATATGGGTTCAAGAGGCAGAGCTCAGGCAAGAGTGATCTCGGTGGTGGAAAACTGGAGAGACACAGGGAACAGGAATAACAATTGGAAGGGATGGTAAGGGCAGGACAGGTTAGAGGCTCAGGGCTACTAGGTGGTGGCTGCTTCCTCCTGGAGACCACAGAGGCCAAGCAGAAGAACCAAGGCTGAGGTCATGGTGCCTCAGGCTGGCCTTCAGGGTCTGAGGCTACTCTCCCTGCCCCACCCCCCAAGTATGCTGATCTAGAGGTGGCAGAGAAGGGGCCTCATTGGCTGTGTTGACTCACAAAAGTTTTTAGAAACTTCAAAAGTGGAACAGTTTTACCAACATTCTTGATTTCTGGGTCCTCCAGCTTAAGTCAGCAAAGTTGGTAGGGGTGAGGGGTGCAACCTCTCCTGACAACAGCTGGCTGGAGCTGAGGAGTGGGTCAGAGGTCTGGATTAAGCTCAGTAAGTCCTCTGCAGCCCCCACTTCCTGTCCATTCTTGACACCAAGGGCCTGTGTCTGCTGCCATCTGTCATCACACTTGTGTTGTTCTTAGTATAGAAATGGAATTGGGGACATGGGAAAATGGAAGCTGGACCAAGATGAGACTGCTTAAAAAATTACAGACAACTCTTACTTCTTGGAAGTAAAGAGTATTTGAGTGTATGAAACATGAAACTAAATGTGTCTATGTCCAAAGACTGCAACCCTGACCCCACAGGCCTGTTTCTGGGACCTTTGGGCTGCATTCCTGCACCCCAACTAGATTTGGGGTCTTTGTTGACCTCCTTAGAATAAATGAAGCGTAGCCCAACAGAAGAGCGAGAAGCCGACGTGTTCTACTTAACTCCTTTTATTCTTGCATAAAGCCATGACCCCAAGAGCTGATAACAAGCATGGCTATGCAGGGAGCTGGGCTTGGTGGGAAGCAAGGAGGGGTTGTGGGGTAAGGGGGTGCCTGGATTTTTCCTTGAGTGATGTGGAAGAGGGCAGCAAATGTGTTCACTATAGGGTTTAGGAATGAGGTGTCCCTTTCCCTGTCTGAATCTGGATCTCAGAGCCTAATATTAGAGACAGCTGTGGTGTCACAAATGGGGGATGCCTGGTTTGAGGCCACCTTGGCCTTTGTGTCGGTGTGAGCAGGTGGTGGGGTGGGCAGCAGGGCCCTCCTGCATCCTTGTTTGCTGTTCTGGTTTGATCTCTTGTCCGAGGATGACAGATGGGAACCGGACCTCAGTGCCTTGTGGAATGAGAGGAGGGTGGAGGTGTCTCGGAAAAGGAAGGGCTGGCAGCACAGGGACCTAAGAAAGCCGCAGAGCTGGTGGAGCTGGCGAGGCACTGGAGATGGCGCCTGCTGTCCTCACATGGTGACTGGAAAGAAAAGCAGCAGGTTGAGGTTGGAGTTGCATGGTTGTGGTCCCCACCCCCTCTCAGCATCCTAGGGCCACAGCAATCAGGAACTCCACCTGCCACTGCCCCAGCCCTTTTCCTGATCTGTGCAGTCAGCCCAGAGGTGTTGGAGAATGACACAGAAGATGAGCTGCAGTGACCAGCCCTTACCTGCGCCCAGCTCCTGCTTTGTCACACCCAGCCCAGAAGATAGGTCCTCGGCCTCCAGAAGCTCTGCAAAGGAGCAGCAGGTCTCTATTACCACAAACTCCACCCACGGGCCAAAGGCCAGAGGAGGGTACTCTGCCTGGGTTGTGAGGCGGGACCTGCAGCAGCAGTGGTGCAGTGGGCCCCAGTGAGCAGAGAGCTGGGGTCTTGAGGGTGCCAAGTGCAGGAGGATAGTGTGCAGGTAGATGTGTGGAGGTTAGGAGACGAATGCCCATGTGGTGGGTGGACAAGGGGCAGGTGCCTGGCTGATGGCAGCTGCCAAGCCTAGCATCTTGGCCCCATGTGGCCAAGAGGAACCTGTTACCCTCTGCCTTCCTAGTTCTGCCTGGTCTATGTGGGGGCATACTGGTCCCTGCTTACCACTGCAGTTATGGTGCCCGCGGCTCCTGGTGTGAGGCACCTCGGTGCCGTTGGGGAAGACGCACCAGCAGTAGCCGGTGCTCCCGTGGCACTGGAGCGGCATATAGTTGCCATTCTCATCACACTGGGGACGGAACGTGCCTGGATGGACAGCAGGGATGTGGCTGACCTCTTCCTGGCACTTGGACAGTACTGAAGCGACAGGCATGGTAGAGACAATGAGTGAGTGGCCTAGTGCCACAGGGCTTCACTCACTTCCCACTGCAGAAAAGCCTGCAGCCTACACCAACAAGGAAGTACATGGCTAGCTGATTCACCCCAGGATAGGATTCTTCTGACACTCAAAGCCTATTTCCGGAGGAAAGCAGTGGGTCCCTGCGGCAATCTGAGCTTCCTGTTGCTGGGACAGAAGGTACCCAGATGGAAACAGGGTTACCATTTGTTGGGGGTGCTGTGGAGTGGGTTTAGTCAGCTAGGAGTTGAAGGGAGCATCATAGTTGCTTGGGTGATTTAGTGGAGAAACAAACCAAGGGTAGGATGGGTCATTGGCCCTTCACTTCAGGTCACTGAGGCCCAGAAGGAAGAGAGTTGCCCAGTGCTGCAAATTAGAGGCAGCACCAGCCGAGAATGCTCGGGCTTCAGCTCCAAAACCTGGTATACAGGAGGTTGGAGATGCTTGAGGCCCTCTGAGCTGATACTATTAGGGCAGAGACAGGAAGGTGGGACAGGGCCCCTTCTGGGGTTTTTTGGGGTGTTTTGCCCCAGACTCTCTTGTGCAGTGTCCTCCAGGGAGAGAACCAGCCTGGGATAGAGCCTCTGTAGCCCCCCCCACACACACACACACACACTGCCACCCAGGCATTAACAGTGGGAAGAACAGACCTACAGCCAAAATAGAATGGGGACAGTGGATCCCAAAAGGAGCTGGCAGGAGTGGTAGGGTCTAGAGGAGCTGGAAATGCTGGGGGCCCTGGCCTCAGCAGCTCAGTGACGGCCCTGCCCTGACAGCTCTGCCCACCGAGCACCCACTCTGTACCTTTAGGTGGCACCTCAGTAGGTTTCTCCTCCAGGGAATTCCTGCTCATTTCAAAAAGGAGCCAGTGGTGCATCCAGCTCTCAAAGACCTGGGGACAAAGGTGGGGCTCAGGTTCAGTATACATCATCAAGCCCTTGCCCCACCTAGCTTTGTGCCTGGAGACAGAAATGTGGGGAGCCAGATAGCAGATAACTGAGCACATGAAATCCAGCTTCAGCCTGGTCTCCTGTAAGGCCCTCAGACGATTCCCTAAGCTAACCATTCTTCAGTGTTCTGCCAGCAAGCTCCCCAGTTTCCTGAGAATGGCCTCCCACCCCTTTCCATCCTGGCCCAAGATAGACATCGCAGAAGAGAACATTCCAGTGCAGAGAAACCTGACCTTCCAGTCCAGGCTCTCCATGGTGTTCTTGAGGTGTTTCAGATTCTCAAGGAAGCTTCCCTTCAGCTGTGGGTACACCTTCAGAGGGTCAGACTTCTGTAAAGCGGCAGAGCAAGAAGGAAAGATTAAAAAGACAACATGAAATGTGTAGCCACAGGCCCCTGGTTTTCCATTCTGAGTAGTGGACTGAGCTTCACGAAACCTGGACATGGGCCTTCAGCCATGCAACCTTAGTCCCTGGGCTGGGTGAGGTTCGTGTTGCAGAGTACCTCTTCCCTACACCCAGCCTTCCTACAGACATTCATGTTCCAGTCCCTCCACCTCCTCCAGGAAGACCTCTTTACCCACCCCAGGAGGCTGGGGTCTTCTGCTTCCTTTACAAAGCCACATGCACGTCCCTTGCCCCCTAATTTCCCACATCAGCCTGGAGATTCCATGAGTTCAGTTACCGCACATTGGGAGAACAGCCTTGCACAGTGCCTGGCATGGAACAGACGTGCAGTACAGATTTGGAAAAACAAAAAAGTATCTTTTAAGTCATGTCTAAAATTTCACCCTTGGTTTCTCCATCTCAGAAAAATGGAGTTGGAGAGGCGAGACTCCAGGCAACACTGCAAGCCACTCTCATGATCCTTTTGGGGAGCATGTGATGAGTCATAAGGAGCCGAGCATGTGTGAGCCAGGTCCACCTCCGTTCACTGCACTCACCAGGAGCGTGTGCATCACATGGTCCTGGGTCGTGTTGCCGTACTTGGTGGCATTCTGCATGGGCTGTGGGAAGAGGGAACAGGGAGATACCCATGGTGGCCTCACAGGAGCAACCCAAAGTAGGAGCAGCAATTGGGCCCTGGGTAAGAGCTGAATCCCACCTCTCAGCAGGGCTGCCTCATCACCTCAAAAGTATCCCTATACCCTCCTGCCCCAGGGCCCTTACTGGTCACCGGGCATCAGCTTTTTTGCACAGGGCTCCACCAATAGCAGTTTTGTGTGTAGAAATTATCAAAATTCAATTATCACAGAGGGTACTGTGAAGTGTAGGAACAATGAGAGGCACTGTAAACTGTCAGATTGGGCCCTCTTGCCCCACCGCCACGCAGCACCTTTTCTGGAGCTGGGCACTGCTCCTAGCTATTGGGATACCCTTGCCAGTGGGCCCTTCCTGGGTCAGCTGTCCCCCATGTAGGATGAACACCTCCCCCTCTCATGTGCTAGAGTGTCCTTACCCCCTGGAGCAGGCCTTCCATGGGCAGCGCCCGCATCAGCAGGGGTGTGGCCATCCGCATCTGGCTCACTGGCTTGGAAGCTGTGGGCAGGAAGTGCAGTATGAGTGTGGTCTCAGGCCCCTGGAGGAAGGTACCCAGGGGGATAGCAGTGGGGCAGGAACGGGGTCTCTGGGATAAGTGGGTGGGGTACACCTACTCTTGGGCAGCTTCATGCGCAAGTTCTCCAGCTGCAGGTTCTGTGAGGTGACTGTCAGTTTCTCCAGCCGACCCTGCTGCTGGTACAGGAAGTAGGCAGTAGTGGCCTGGCCAGCCAGGAGCAGAGCCACCAGGACAGAAAAGCCTGTGTATAGGGTTCCACGGCTGCATTTGCTACAGGAAGAGGTAGGGAGCAGATGAGAGGAGAACTCAGCTGCCCAGCATCTGCCTGGGGTCTCTACCAGCCCCCTAAGCCACCCTTCACAGACACATGCAGGTGAAGCCCATATAATAAGCTATGGAGGGGCCGGCAAGATGGTTCAGTGGTCTAAAGCGCCTGCTTAGGAGGGCTCAGGCGACTGCGGGGACTGCAGTTCGATCCTCGGCACCACATGCTGCGCCAGCGCCACCACCAGGGCAGGCTGAGCCAGCCACAAAATGAATAAATAAACAAAAAACAAACACAACAAGCAAACAAATAAATAAATAAATAAAATTAAAAAAAAAATAAGCTATGGAAATGTAGCTTGAAGCACCCCCACTCCTTCCAACCACAGATGCCCCTAAACTCTGCCTAGTAGAAATCTTGAAGCAGCCCCTGGACAGGATAAATGGGAAAGAGACAGGGCATGGTTCCTTATCTTCTCTGGAATTTGGAGTCCTACTTGTGCACTGACAGATCAAGGGGGTGGGTCTCCCCAGGTCCCTTTGCTTTGGAGTCTTCCCAGGAGCAGGGTTACCCTCAGGAGGGAACCACTAGGGTGGTTTTGTTTAGTTTTTTGGGTTTTTTTGTTTATTTTTTAACATATTTAGTACAGAGTCTAGAGTTTCAGTACACAGATCGGACTTGTAGTGATCTTCCTGTTTTCAGCCTCCCAAGTGTTGATAGGCATGTGCCACCATGCCCAGTCTCAGTGTGTCCTGGGGGTGGGGCCAGAACAGCACCTACTGGATTGAACCCCAGTCCCTGTGCCTGCCTAAGCAGGTGCTTTAGTCTACTGAGCTATCTGGCCAGCCCTGGGTTTCTTGTTTTGTTTGCTCATTTTTTGTTTTCTTTATATGGCATTGGGAATTTAATCTGGGGTGCTCACAGTGAGCTATGTCCTGAGCTTTTCGTTTTTATTTTTAGGCAGGTTCTCACTAAGTCACGAAATTGCCCAGGCTGGGTGCAAAATTGCAATCCCCATGCCTCAGCCTCCTAGAGTGATGGGATTACAGAACTGTGCCACCACACCCAGATTTATTTTGCTTTATTTGGTTTTTTTAGATATGATCTCAAGGCTGGCCTTGAACTGGTTTCTATCCTCCCGTACTCAGCCTCCTGAGTATTCATGCATGCACCACCACACTCGACCTTATTTTGTTTTTTAATTGACAAAGTATGATGCATAAAGCTGAGACTGCAAGTCTATCCTATGAGATAGGAAGCAGAGGCAGGAGGATTGCCAGTTTGAGACCATCCTGGACTACCTATCAAGGCCCATCTCAAAAACAGGGCCTTTCTAGAAAGGCTAGACTACTGGTACAAAAAAAAAAAGAAAAATATATTTACATTGTGTAACCAAGAGAGGTTTTTTAACCGTTTGAGTCCCAGGGGGTATTGAAAAAACACTGTCGAAGAATCCCAAACAGCGCAATCGCGCTTTCTCTAAATGAGTACGAAAAGACCCAAACAGCTTTGTTTCTTTTACATCGATGAATCCCAATCAGGATTCAATGTACTATTTATATTAAAAGGAGCTGTGTGATGTACTTGCATCAGTAAATCTGAGCACGCAACTTCGACAATCGGTAACGCACCATCAGTTGTCCACAATGTTCGAAATGTGCTGGGTTTTCTCGACATAAAATCTCAGCAGCGCGATCACGCTGCTTGGGACTCAAACGGTTAATCCTCTTAGAAATTCCCCACCCCACAGGAAATTAGATTTAAGAAGAAAGGGGAAGTAAATGGTACCAGGATAGGACCACAGATATTTGGGCCCAGGTGAAAAGAAGCGAAGTGTGGACATTTTAAGAGTGCGTGGGGGACACCAGACTGTGGCAGGCTGGAGCAGGGCAGCCTCTGCCTTCCAGGGACACAGCCACCCCACACTGCCTTTTTCTTTAATTAGTACATGTGCGCACTGCACAGTGATTGCATTCATCATGGGGAATCAGCACATGTACCTAGCATACTTCATTCTCTTAACTGCCTCTTTCAGTCCCGCTCAGATTCTGTATCTTTGAGCAAGTCCCCACCAGGGCCTGGGCCTCAGCGTCCCCATGGGTACCTTGCACCTCAGGAACTGTAGGATTAGGCTTCTTTGGAACAAGGCCTGACTACCACAGAAGTAGCTGGTGGTAAGATCCATCGGTGGGCCTTAGACGGGAGTTTAGATGGCCTGAGCCAATGAAACCTGGGGAAATACTCATGCTGTCTGGAAGAACCCTGCGCACAATGAGGAGCGGCCAGAACCTCAGGCCTCAGAGAGCTATGGGCTCTGCATGTGGTTTGGGGAAGCATGCCACATTATAGTACAGAGTATATAGGATCCTGTCCTAAGGCCCTGAGAGTCCCTGGCCTAGTCTCCCTCCACCCACCCCTAGGGTTAGACCATATTGTGGCTTTTTTTTTTTTTTTTTCTGTCTTTTGTAGACAGGGTCTCACTATGCAGTTCAGGCTGGCTTTGAGCTCACTTTTGTAGCCCACGTTGGTCTCGAACTCACATCAATCCTCTTGCCTCAGCCTCCCAAGTGCTAGGATTATAGGCATGCACCACCATGCCCAGCCACCATGTTGGCTTGCATGAGTTCCTTTCAAAGTTCAGGTGTTAGACTGGTGAGATAGCTCAGTGGACTAAGCGCCAGCTTAGTCAAGCACAGGGACCAGGTTTCTATCCCTGGCCCCACAGGCTACACTGGCCACGCCCCTAGGTGCGCAGACATGCCTTTAATCCCAGCACTGCAAAGGCTATGAGTCTGAGCTGCGTAGTGAGACCCTGTAACCAACAGATATATAGATATAGATTTTTTAAAAAAGTTTAGCTGTTGGCAATGTGATGATGCTGGGAGGTGAGGAAAGAGGGCCCTTGTAAGAATGCTTGTTCAGTAGAGTTGGCTCACTCCTACATGGAGATGTGTCAAGAAAGCCATCATAAGAACTACAGGGAATAAATTTCTGCTTCTCATAAATTACCCAGTGTGTGATATTCTGTTGTATCAGCACTAACAGACAAAGACAGACCTGTTTGGAAATTGTCAAGGTGAGCCTGCACCCTACTGTACTTCGGTCAGCAAGGGAAACTCCAGGAGACCCTTCTGCCTACTACCTCATGACATCACAATCATCACTTATTTTCATTGGCTCTCTGCTTGCCAGCCCTCTGTGCGCTTTGGGCTAAGATCTAACCCAAGGGAGTTATTTTAGAAGAAAAAACTAAAGCTCTGTAGGGGAAGGGAGGCCAGACTCTGGAGAAAACAAATTTCACTCCTTGGCCTTCCCCTGGAAGGGCTGATAATAAGTCTACCCATCTCCAGAGTTGTCCCAGTTCAAATTCTCCATCTTCACTGTTTCTTACCTGACAATCACACCCCACCCTTCTGCAATCTACACTCAATTCTGGCCCTGCTCTGCTTCCAACCACAGGAGCACAGAGAGCTGGTGCCTTTCCTACTGAATCTCAGCTTCTGAGAAACCCTAAGGATTGAGAGATTCACACTGAAGATGAGCCCATGTAGCCTGGACTGGAATCCCCATTCTGCCACTAATTTAGCTCTGGGACCACGGGGAAGTGACTGAACCCCTGTGCAGAAGTAAAATTGGGCAGAGCTGGCGAGATGGTTCAGTGGTTTAAAGCGCCTGCTTAGGAGGGCTCAGGCAACTGTGGGGACTGCAGTTCGATCCCCGGCACCACATGCTGCACCAGCGCCACCACCAGGACAGGCTGAGCCAGCCACAAAATGAATAAATAAAGAAACAAACAAACACAACAAGCAAACAAATAAATAAAAAAGAAGTAAAATTGGGCAAAAGCCAACTCAAATGTCATTATATATTTTTTTTTCAAATGTCATTATATTAAATAAGAAAAGGTGGGCAGGGGATATATAGCTTAGTGTCACAGTACTTGTCTGGCAAGTGTAACTTCCTGAGTTTGATTCTTGGTAGCCCCCCATTCCCCCCAAAAGAAGAAAAGGTAAAGCTTTTGGTTCCCTACCTAGCCCATCCACTAGCACTCTGTAAATAAATAACTACTGTTCTCTAGGGAGATAACAGTTAACTTTAGCATCTGACTTCCTTCTTTGGAACTCTTAAATGTTTGTCCCCTGGTTCTGGTAGAATGCCAGTCCTTACCACGCCCTCTTTTATTTCCTCTTTTGCTCTTCCTCCTTGTGGAGTTAAAAAAAAAAAAGTTGATCAAAGTTAAGAGCCAACCAGAACTATCAGAAAGCATGACACCAACGTTGCTAGGCAGAAGTGTTCACAAGGCGGTCTGGGGGCCTAAACACATAGGACCAGGCCTCTTTTAGAAACAGTAACTAAAGTGAAAAACAGACAAGGCTTTGACAAGGGAGCCCCCACTCTGATCCCGGCACCGCCCCCCTCTAGCCTGAAAGTCTGGTGGGGGGGTGCCTGAACTCAAGAGGGGCCCACCTCCCCACCTCATAAATCATGCCTCTAAAAGGGAGCCAGATTACAGAATGATCTGAGACTAAAATCAGACTAGTTCTGGCTCAAATTCTATCTCCAACACTCATCACCTAGGATATCTTGGGTAGGTTACTTACCAGGATGAGCCCCAATTTCCCTTTGTATAAAAATGAACCTAATAAATACACTAAATGTATAGGATGACTATGACAATGAAGGTGGAGCTTAGCCTTTAGTATGATGTATAGCAAACGGTAATAATGACTGAGGGCTGGTGGCAAATGCACTGAGGATGGAACTATGGCCATGGTGAGGGCTACTGGGACTCAGAGAGGAACAGTGATTTTATGCACGGTCCATGTGTGACAGTAGCAGAACTTAGATCAGAATCCATTTCTCACAAGGGACTTGGTTCTTATTGTCATGGGACCCTGGACTTCCACAGCCCTCTGCTCTCATAGTTAGTCTCCGCCTGGGTACCTCATCCTCTGAGACACATTTCAGTTCCTCATAACATTTCTCAGCGACTCTCCCAAGCCCCTGTCTGCCTGGCAACAGCTGATGTCACACCTACCTGCAGATCTCCACAGACAGCAAAGGTCTTTTTAGAGGCTGGGGGAAGTGAGAGCTAGGAGCAGCCAGACTATAAACTCTTTGGGGCCTTGGTGGGAGGAAATGTGTGGGTGAGGCTGTCTGGGGGTGCAGAAGGAGCTGAGGCTCTTTTGGATGGTTGTGTAGGCCTCTTACTACAAGGGAATAGGGCACAGACAGGCCATACTCACATTACACCTGTGCCCTCCTCCCTCCTCTGTGAGCTGCTGCTGTGATGGCCTGGGCACACCTGCTGGTCTGACTCCCTTGAGTGGACACCTATGCCCACAAGGGAAACATCTCTGTGAAGAACTCCTGTCATCCTCTTAGTCCTGCCATCTCCTTTTTGTTTCAGACAGGATCTCACTATGTAGCTCAGTCTGGCCTCACTGTAGTTCAGGCAGGCCTGGAACTCACGGCTGTCCTCTTGCCTCAGCCTCCCCCACCGCGCCTGACCATTCCCTCTTTCTGAAATGTTTCTTCACTGAGATCCAGAATGTTTCCAAAACTAGTCCAAATTTTCTAACCTAAGATTCATGTCCCAGACTCAGTGGTTCTATAGAGCCCCAGATACTGTATGAAACTAGGAAGAGAGTTGAGGACTATGTGATTTGCAACAAAGGGGCTGAAAACCCTTACTCTAAAGGAACTCCTCATTTTACAAGAGGAACCAAAACCAAGCATGGGCCAGAGATGCTTGGCACCCAGAAAGGCAGCGTCGGAGTCAGCCTCTAACAGCCTTCCTGGACTCCATCCAGGACAGTGCTCCTCCCGGCCCTACTTAAGTCTATGTGCTCTCCCTGGGCCCCACATACCTGTCCTGGGCTCTGGGGCGCTGGCCCAGCATGGGCAGCTGCTCATGGTTGGAGATGAGATCACGCTGGTCTTCCATGGCTCTGGCCTCTGTTCTTCCCACAGTTCCTGCTGCTGCTGCTGCTGCTGCTGCTGCTGCTGCTGCTGCTGCTACCACTGCCACCTCCCGTGTGTCTGGGACCCTGAGCCCCGGCTGGCCTCTTGAAGTTGGTGCTGGGGAGGAATCTGATTCGTCCACAGAAGCTTCTCCGCCCACTTGGCAGATGTGGAAGTGAAAGCCACAAAGCTGGAAATACCCCACTCAGGCAAAGCTGCCTTTCACAGGCCAGATGAGGAAGGGGAGCTCCTGGGCAGGTAGAAAGGCCAGCACAATCCATTGGCTGATCAGGGCTTGCATCACTTGTTTCTGGGCAGACCTTTGGATTCATAAGGCTCTGAACCTCTGTGGAAACTGGCTAGTGTTGGCTCCCTAGACAGGAAATCACTTTGAAGCAGAAAATGCTTTTGTTTTCCCTTCTCATCATATTAAAAGTGAGTGCAAAAGGAGCTGTGTGTCCCTGTGAGCTTAGTCAAGTCCTTTTCTCTGGCCTGTTATGCCCTCTTCCAATGGAGGAGGAAGGGTGGGCTTAGCGTCCCCTCTGCTCTCTGCTCCCCTCTGGGAATCGAGGGTGTTGAGACTGGTACTAACATCCACCACCACTCACTGAACCCTCAAAACTTTTAATTTTCCAAATGGAAGAGTGTTCTGTTTCCTCCTTCTCCAGGCAGGGATGCTAAGGCTTACAGAAGCTGTGGTGTTTGAGAAGGAGTCCATGTGCTTGGTCACTTGGCCCTTCTGCCTCTCAAAGCTCAAATGCTGTGGCTCAAATGCAGGAGAACAGGCTGTTGTGGGAAGCGAGGCAAGAGGGTCTGAGAAAGGGTCCCCAGGCAGAGTCAACTATGTCAGCGAGGTTTCATTGTTCCACACACCTTATATACCGTGACATAATAAGAAATATATCTAGACCAGCCATGGTGACACATTCCTGCAGTCTAACACTTTCAGAGGCTACAGCAGAAGAACCACAAGTTTAAGTCCAGCCTGGGCAATTTAGGGACTTGGTGAAACTGCAGCCAAATATGAAAAATAAAAAAGAGCTAAGGATGTGGCTCATTGTGAAGGTTCTGGGTTTATCCCCCCAGTACCAAGGAAGTTGGGGGACCAGAAAGGATACAGAAGGGTTCCCTGAGTGACCTACTCTTGGAGAACAGACACAGAGCGCAAGCCTGTCTGGGGGGCCAGCCTACAGGAGTCTTCCTGGGGAGTGGAGGAAGTGCCTGAAGAGTCCACCATGGGACTCGCCAGTGAAATGCGACCAGTCATCGGGCAACCCCACAGGAAGCTCTCCTTGAGCTCAAGCTAGCTCAAGCTGCCTCACTACTTCCACTGGAAGTGCAAGATCAAGGCTCATAAAACATCCAAACAAAGCCTTCAACATATAAGAACAAAATCAAATGGGAAAAAACACCATGAGGAAATAATTGTCCTTAATATTAAAGCCCAAGAGGGATAAATAAACAATATTGCACCCATGAATCAGGAACACGATGCACTAGATGAGCTAGATGAGATGGTACATTCCTATAATCCCCACAGTCTGGGAGGCTGAGGCTGGAGGAATCCTACCTGGGCCCCTTAGTGACTTATCAGACCATGTCTCAAAATAGATAAAAAAGGGCAGGGAATGTAACTCAATGTGAAGGCCCTGAGTTGAATCCCCAGTACTAGGAAGGGGGGATACTATCAAGGCATAAGTACCATAGAGGAACAAAAGACGAGCGCTTGAAGATTACGAGCACGGAGGTAGATATTAAACAACCAGTAGGTGAAAGATTTGTTTTAATCGCTCAGAAAGGGGCTGGGGAGATAGCTCAGTAGAATAAATGCTTGCCTGGCAAGCACAGGGTCCCGAGTTCAATCCCCAGTACCGAAAAAAAAAAAAAAAAAAAAAATCTCCCAGAAAGTAGACCACAAAGATAAAAAGGAGAGAGAAAAGAAGAGAATTAAAGACTGCAATAAGAGAACTAACAACCAAATATTCCAGGAATAGAGAACAGAGAAAATAGAGGCAGGAAAAAAACACCAGTGAAGTAATTTAATACATTTCCTAGAAGCCAAGGGCAAATGTCTTCAAACTGAAAGGAACCAGTGAAAGCAAAGACATAAGATAATTTCAGCTGGGCATGATGACACGTCTGTAATCCCCATACTCAGGAAGCTAAGGCAGGATTGCTGTGAATTTAAGGCTAGCATGGCTACAAAGTGAGTGAAGCCAGCCTGGAAATACATAGTGAGATCTTTTCTCAAAAAAATAGGGCTGGTGAGATGGCTTAGTGGTCTAAAGCGCGTGCCTCGGGAAGTTTAGGCCACCGCGCAGAGACCGTGGCTCGATCCCAGGCCCCACGTGCTGTGCCGTCCCCCATCCCCCAGGGAAGGCTGAGCCGGCCAAAAGACAAACAAATATGTAATGTGGTTGAAGAAAATAAAATAAACTTTAAAAAAAAAAAAGAAGAAAAAAAAATAAAAATAAAATCATTTCATAGCAAGGCACATCAGTGTGAAGATTCAGAAAAATAAAGACTAAGAGAAGATTCTGGGGCCAGGGAGACAGCTTGGTGGTCTAAGCTGCTGCCTATCCAGCACAAGGACCTGGATTCAAAACTGGGAGTGGTTCACAGTGCCTATAATCCTGGTGCTGAGAGACTGAGACAGGAGGATCACTAGGAGTTTGAGTTGCATAGTGAGATCTTATACCAGACAGAGAGAGAGAGAGAGAGAGATTGAGATTCTGTAAATGTTTGGAAAGAAAAAACAAGACAGATGCAAAGAGTCAGGAACAGATATGACTTTAGACATCTTTTTCTTTTTTGTCATATTGGAGTTTGAACTCGGGACCTTGCACCCCTGGCCCTAACTTTAGATATCTTAACAGCACCACAGCAATCTTTTTTTTTTTTTTTCTTTTTGTGGGACCTAGGTTCAAACTCACAATCTTGCACTTGCTAGTCAAGCACTTGTGCCACGGAGCTATCTTGAACACTGACAGCAGTTCTACAAAACACTGTACATGGTTCCAAAGTAAATCCTGAGAGGATTTGACTGAACTTGGGAGATACAAAAACTACATGTTTTGTTATATAACTCTTGCTTTAACTTACCCTTGACCACCCAGCAAAAAAGTTTAAACATGACGCATAAAACGTAAGGGTAGTTTAGTATGCACCCGCTCCCCCTCCCTTTTTTTTAACAATGTCTTTAAAGTCTGATTTTTACTAGCTGTTTCCCAGACAAAGGACTAACATATAGAATATATAAAGAAGGATAAGGCCAGCCTGATAGCTCAGCAGACTAAAGCACACTGAGATGGTGATTGAGACTGGGCATGGTGGCATGTGCCTGTAATCTCAGCTTTTGGGAGGCTAAAACAGAAAAATCACTGAGTCCAATCTACATAGTGAGACTCTGAAGACCCTGTACACCCTGTCCTAAATACAGAAAAATGGGAGACAACCTGCTCAGGTCCCCCTCTTGCTCCTGTCTCGGACAGGAGCTTTCTTTCCTCCCATTAAACATATTGTGCTCATAAAATAAAAAAGATACAGAAAGGAAAAAAAGGATAAACTTGAGGCTTTTTTTTTTAGGTAAATGGATGCACATTGAGATCATACTTTTAAGTGAAATAAATCAGATACAAACTATGGCCAGATGGGGCCAGATGGACCCATTATCCCAGTATTGGGAAAGCTAAGGAGGATTCCATGAATTCAAGGTCGGTGTAGTGAGTTCAAGACCAGCCATGGGCCAGCCTGTTTGGGCAAGCTTAGACAAGTGCACAGGGACTGCAGTTCAATCCCTGGTACCACATGCCGCACTAGCCCTGGCTCCAAGGTATGCTGAGCCAGCCACAAAAACAAAACAAACAAATAGGGGCCAGGGAGATAGCTCAGAGGTCTAAAACACCTGCTTAGGCAAGCTTAGGCAACTGCAGGGACTGGGGTTCGATCCCCAGCACCACATGCTACACTAGTCCCACCCCCTAGGGCAGGCTGGGCAAGCCATAACATAAATAAATAAAGTTTAAAAGTTTAAAAAAAAATAAAATCTGCTCATCTTTATAAACAAACAAACAAACAAAGGACTAGCCTGGACTATACAGCAACACCTTGTCTCAACAAAACAGAAAACAAACAAAAATAAATATCACATTGTTTTTCTTGTGTAAGAAACTAAAAGCACAAGTAAGGACCAAATGAGGTGGTAAATAATTGGAAAATAAGAAGAAAATGTTCAAATAGGAAGGGAAACAAGGAAGAGGAGGAAGAAAGGAAAGGAAAAAAATAAAATGTGTTATGGAGCCAGCAACATATCCCAGCGGACTAAAGCACTTGCTTAGGCGAGTTTAGGCAAAGGCAGGCAATGTGGTTCAATCCCCAGCACTACATGCTGCCATCCCAGCACTGGGGAGGCTGAAAGCAGGAGGATCACCAAGAGTCCAAGTTGCATAGTGAGACCCTGCAACAATCAAACATGTTAAAAAAAACATGTGTTATGTACAAGATACCAACTCCTCATGAAGAATATAATCATTATGTACTGCACACATGTACTAATAACAACTTTTAAAAACTAAAGTCTAATGGGAAATTAATCTTCACTGAGCCAAACTACCAAATAGGTCATATCATAAAGACATTTTCAGAATTCTACTCTGTCAAAAATGTTTCCTTAGGGGCCAGGGAGATGGCTCTGTGGCACAAGTGCCTGCCTGGCAAGTGCAAGGTCGGGAGTTTGAACCCCGGTCCCACAAAAAAAAAAAAAATGTTTCCTTCCACTACATTCTTCCTCAGGAGGCTTCAGGAAGGCATACACCAAGAGGATGACACACATTCATCAAGATAAAATTCAGCTCCTGAGAGGAGCGGGGAGCCCGGGATACTATCGTGGAGTGGTCCTGGGGAAAAGCAACAGGCCCAGCCCAGGCTAATCCCCAAAGGCCCCACGGGACATTCATGAGACAAAACTGCCAGGTGGCTGACATGTGTGAGTGTACTGACAGACAATTGAGGCCATTTGGGGGGAATATGAGATTTCATTGATAATTTCATAGTAAGTGGAGCAAATGAAAAACCAAGACCAATATTAACTCTTGGGAAAACAGAAGTTACATAGGAAATGAATAGTAAACCTAGTATACTGTGTTCTTCAACTGTAACTAGTATTTACATTGTCATAGTATTGTATATGCTGTATACTGATTTAACCAAGCACATGGCAGAGGCAGAGGGGAGGATGAGTTACAGGAAGAGAGATGGCAGGACAAGCTAACTCTTCCTCTTCCATAGGGAAAAGCCAACCGGACAATGTCAAAAGTGGAAAACCAGGAAATAACAGTGTAACCGCATCCCTTTTTTATGAGTTTAGCACAGGGTCTGTAGGGTCTCTCTATGTAGATCGGATTCGTGGTGATTCTCCTGCGTTCAGCCTCCCACGAGCTGGGATTATAGGTGCGTGCCACTATGCCCAGTCTCAGTCACTGTCTCAGTGTGCCCCAGGAGTGGGGCCAGCACAGCATGCTGGGGAGAGCAACCCCTTCTGTACCCCTCCTGTCTCTTAAGTGCTTCTTATATTTCCCATTCTTTTTCCCCAGTAAATTTTCCTACTCTTAAAAAAAATGCTGGGCATGGTGATGTACGCCTGTAATCTCAGCACTTGAGAGGCTGAGGCAGGGGGATCACCATAAGCTTAAGGCCAGCCTGGGTTACACAGGGAGCTCCTGTCTGTGGGGGGAAGAGAAAAAAGAAAGAAGAAGAAGAGGAAGAGGAAGAAGAGGAAGAAGCAGAAGAAGCAGAAGCAGCAAAAGCAGCAGCAGCAGCAGCAGCAGCAGCAGCAGCAGCAGCAGCAGCAGCAGAAGAAGAAGAAGAAGAAGAAGAAGAAGAAGAAGAAGAAGAAGAAGAAGAAGAAGAAGAAGAAGAAGAAGAAGAAGAAGAAGAAGAACAAGAAGAACAAGAAGAACAAGAAGAAGGAGAAAGAATAAGCAACAATATCAGAAATTGAACCAAAGATATGAGATAAATAACCACAAGAACTGTCTGAAAAAGTCTGAAAGTGGTATGAAAAGGAGAATAATGACCTCCTATTTTTCACAGCAAACCTTCTGGAAGTATTTGATTCTTTAAAGTACAGCATGTGAATTTATAACTTTGATCCAAAGTAAAACTAAATTTAAAGTAAAGGAAAAATACATCAAAGCCAGTTGGTTCAAGGCTGATCATGACAGAATCACAGTCCAGAGCCTTTTCCTTGTGAGGCAACACTAGATGCTGGCCAACCTCAGGGTCACTTTGCTCCTACCCACAGAAGCTGGGAACCACTCCAGCCGAGTGGCCCAGGCCAGGCTGGACCATGGCTCCCTCCCATCCCTAGCAGGGTAGGAGGTTTGAGATTCCTAGCTGCCACACAGGCCTGCTGCCCAGGGAAGGTGCTGTCCACAGTCTGCCTGAGTGGGAAAGGAGACTAAGTGACAAAAACAGGGGATTTGGATACCACTTTCTAATGAGGTGAGGTAAGGGGAATCCGGCTTCCCTAGTGTACATGGAAACATTCTGAGTCAGAGAGGAAAAGGGGACTGACCCACAGTTACCCAACAAGGTCCACCCAGCTGGAACTGTCCCTTGCCATATGACGTAAGTGCTATCAACACAAGCTGGAGGCAAGCTGCCCAAGGTCAAATCCCAGCTCCAGCACACCTGCATCCAGGGCTGGAAAAGGGAAAACACAGGCAATATGAGATGCCATTCCTCTTTGGAGTCTGGAAACATGTAGACTCCTAGGATTCGTCAGCAGGACCTGGGCCAACTTAAGGGGACACTGCCAGCCAAGTATGGGACAGTGCCTCTCTTAGTGTGACTTACCTGGCACTGTAGAAAGAACTGTAGCCCTACTGCCACTGTGGAGGTAAGCGTCACATGAGAATGAAAGTTTTTTGCTTCACACAGAGCAGATGATGGAATTAGAAAACTCATATTTTGTAATACTGAGTGTAATAATTGATCAGGAGAGGGTTATCAGTGGATGATGAAACATGACAGGAAACTCATGAAGAACACAGCCATCACACATTGGAGAATCAAGCTGGAGTTCCTCGCTGGTGCCCCAGGCAGAGCCAGCCTCCAGCAAGGGGTCAAATACCATCAGCAGCAGTGGGACAAGCTGACATTTTGAGGCCCCTGATAGAACACTGTGACATTCTGCATGAGCTGGGGAATATCTTGGCCACTGGTCCATTACCCAAATCTGCCCTCAGGCCTAAACTCCAATGCTCAGTGAATAATGGAGAGGAAGGATGCGTTAAAGTACAGCTCGGCAGAATCGGTGTTGCACCAACACATGTGGGGAGGGATCTCTCACAGTATAGGTGAACAACTGTGTTGTGATCCTTATCAAAATTCCTCAGCATCTGAGGGTGAAATCCCAGCTCCACTACTTAGCAGTGTGATCGGGGAAGTTGAGTCCTACTGGTGTCATCCGAGAAGTACTGGGGTTGAACAAATGCCTGACAAAGAGAAAGAGTACAGTGTTCAATGGTTCCATAACACAGTTTCTTTTTCTTTTATTTTTTTCCTGAAAACTTGCTTAATCTGAATCTGGAAGCCTGCAGGCCTGCAGGCTTCGAGATTCAGAGCTGCTCAAGTAGGACAGAGGTACCTCGTGCACCCTGTCTGGGCTTTTTTGGAAGTCTGGACCCAGTTATCACTCTGGAGCTAGTTCAGGTCTCAGGCCAAGCCTCCTGCTCACCCTTGGCCTGAACAATGTAGGCCTGGGTGGGCCAGACAGGTGGAGTCCCCTGAGATCTGTCTCCCACTGCTCCTCTTTGGTCCCTAAGTCCCTGATCAGGCCCCAAAAGTGGTGGTCCATGGCCAGCCCTGGGCCCCATCCTGCAAGGTGGTGACTTCTGTCTGGGGCCTCCTGGGACCCCAGCACACTTTGGCTATGAACGAAGGGCCCCAAACAGGGCTCTGAGTGGTAAGAGAGTAGGCCTGTGTCTGCTACACCTGCCCAGGCAGGTTTACACCCCTTCTCTCAGTCACTCAGTCAACAACTCTTTTTGTTTTTGAGACAGGGTCTCCCTATGTAACCCAGGCTGGCCTTGAACTCACTGTGTAGCCCAGGGTGGCCCTGTGATGATCCTGCTGCCTCAGCCTCCTGAGTGCAGGAATTAGAGCATGTGCCACTACGTCCAGCTTCAAAACTATTTGAGTTCTACTTGGTGTCATGCACTCTTCTAGGGACTTGGGATACATGGATAAGCCGGGCACTGTTTGTTCCAGTGCCTGATACTGTCAGCAACCCATAGCTATCATCATCTGGGTGGAAACTCCACCCTGGTGGCAGGAGACAAGTGGGAATCATGTGAAGCTAAAACAGCAGTGGGTGCTATGAGAGGCGAGGCCCACTGTGTGGGCAGGTGGCCATCATTTTCATGTTGCTGTGCTGGAGCTCTGATCAGACTGAGGTGTGGGGGCACACAGGTGTGCTTCTGTGGACCAGGACATGGGGCAGAAGACAGGACTGGTGCAGCCCAGGACTAGGAGGCTAATGTGGTGCTGGATACCACCCACACACTGGATTTACTCTGGGTAAAACAGGAAGTCAGGGAAGTTTAGAGGAGGACGTCATTATCTGACGAGGGTTTGCTTTTTGTTTTTTAGTGGTTTTTTAGTACTGGAAATTGAATCAGGGGACTTTGCATAGTCCTTTTTCCATTCCTTTTTATGTTTGGGACAGAATCTTTCTTCTGGGCTCAAATGTAGAATTCTCCTGCCTCAGTCTCCCAAAGTGCTGGGATTATAGGTGTACACACACCCAAGGCCAGCTCTTGTGTGTGTGTGTGTGTGTGTGTGTGTGTATGTGTGTGCACGCATGTGCATTAGTTTTTGTGGGGCAGGGTCTTACTATGTAGCCCAGGCTGGCGTTAAGCTCATGATGATCCCTCTGTCTCAGCCTCCCGAGTGCTGAGACTGCAGGCATGTAACACTATACCAGCTGACTTGTGTCTTAAAAGGACAGCCCCACTCCCTATACTACGGTGTGGGCAGATATTCCCACTGCCTCATAGGATTGCTGCGAATGTCCAAGGGGAGACTGACTGGGTAGATACTTTGAACCAAAAGGCCCCCATGCAGCTATAGTGCTTAGGAGGAAGGGGCCAAGTGCTCAGTTCATTCCCATCCTACTGAGGGGGTGGGCAGTTGAGCCTAGATGAGGACTGTCCTCTGCCCAGAGCTCTATGCTCTAGGACTGACTTGGGCTCTGGCACTCTGCCTTAGGCCAGGCACCATCTGGCAGGTGGGCAGAGGACACAGCCTTTGAAGGGTGAGTGGGCCAGCAGCTGGGGCATAAGCATTTGGAGGCCACAGCATCAAGGAGCAGCTCCATCCCTGGTTTTGGGATCAGTGTTGGGTCAGAGAGGAGTCATATACTAGTAAAGATTGTGCTGGGAAGGGGGGATTTTGTTGTCAGCATCATCTGTGGCTGGGGCAAGTTACAGATGAGGCTGGAGGAGGGGGGCCAGGGAGATGGGCTGCTGGGGTAACGAGGCAGGAGGAAGAGCAGGCACAGCTTGGGCCTGACACATGGAGAGAGTATGGGAGCGGGATGCCCCTGCACCTTCACACATGGGGGACAGACAACATGAGGTCTTTTGTAGAAACAGGAAGTCCTTGGCACATTTGTGGAACAGAAAGCAGCCCTCTGCGTCTCAGCACCCAGTAGGCAAGGAGGAGAGCCAGGAGGTTTGCAATGTCACTAATGACGTAGGCCGGGGCTGGTTGGTGCAGGCCTGGAGCCTCGGGGCTGTTCCTCTAGCGAGGCAGTCATCTAGAGTATGGTAAAGCACTTTATGTTGGGACGCAGGACTCAGATGCCCCACTTCAGTCAGTCTGGGAAAGGAATAGACATTCTGTGCCATACAAGCCTGCTCCTGACTGGCTTTGCTAGGAGCTTGGCTGGTGCCGGTCCTTGACAGGTAGTTTCTCCTGCATTGCCACAGCGGGTCTGCATCTCAGAGGGGCTAAGTGAGCTGCACTAGCACCAGCCAGGGGGAGTAAATAGCAAACCAGGCCTGGAGCCAGGTCTGCCTGAGGAGCCCAGTTTCTTAGCCATGTGGCCTGCCAACGCCCAGGGCCCTTACTCTCCATGGGGCAGGGTTAGCAGGGCAGAGGGGACCCGTCACAATCACTGTCCCAGCCCAGCACTCTGCCTCGCTGCAGTGATGCTGCTCCACCCTTTCCTCAGATCCCTTGCCGTCTGCGACTGGAAGCTCACTGCCTCCAGGTGAGCCCATTCTAGGCAGAGGGCAGCATGGCAGTTCAGAACTTGGACTCCAAGTGGAGTTACTTTTGGTGAATCTTTTTTCAGGGGTTGGGATTGAGCCCAGGACCTTATCGTGCTAAGCAGGAGCCCTACCATGAGCCCCCAGCCCCACTTTTGTTGAATCTTAACTCTGTTTCTTACCAGAATCCTGGTTTTTTTATCCATAAAATGATAATAATAGTAGCACCTACTTCCTGGGCGACTACACTAAGAAATACACTGCACTCAGGTTGCTGGGCAGGGGCTCAGTGTCAGTAGCTACACCATTACAGTGGTCAGTGATACTTTCTGGGGTATGGATGGCGCTTTAGGTCTGGCTCTGCCCTGTTCAATACTATTTCACCTATACTTGCCTGCAGGTTATCCCTACTGTCCTGCTGTTGTGGTTTATGTCTAGTTGTCCCCCCGAAGCTTCATGCAACCATGGGGCAGGGACTTATAGAGTTTGAGACTTGACTCATGATCTACTGGGATTATGTGTTTTAGTACTGATGGGATTATGGGTCTGAGTACTGCTGGGATTATGGGTGTGGTCTAGGGCGGATATCCTAAGGCAGAGAGCCTGAATGTAATATAAAGAGAGATAAGAGAGACAGACTCACGCTGTTGCTCTCTGCTGCTCTGGTTAGTCGGTTGCCTCTGTCGCAATTGTTGTTCCGCCGCCATGAACTGGATGTTCTCTGCCCTGTTCCACTCAGCCTTGGGCCAGCTGAATATGGACTGAAAGCTCAAGTAACTGTGAGCTAAATAAACCTTTTCTTCCTTCGTTTTGAGTGTTGGGTGTTCCAATAACGAGTAAAAAGTAACTAAGACACCTGCCTTTCTCGATTTTCCTTTCCTCTGGGTGCCAGATTTTCTTTTCCCAAGCTCAGCTATTCACCACACAAAGCCTGAGGTCCTGAGCCCAGGATTTCTTCCTTACAGAAGCGCTAGCTGATCCAGGTGGGCAAGCTGAGGGCTGAGACTGCACAGCCAAGGGTAGGGGTGGGACTGGTAGCTTCGGGAACCCTCATGCCCTTGCGAGCTGGCTTGTTTGCTCCCTGTTTTTTTCCAGTCCCTAGAATTGCATTTAGGTCTCTCCCATTGTACTCCCTGGCCCCTGACCCCCTCACCTTCCTGGTAGTGAGACCTCAGCAGAGTCACTTCATTTCCCTAACCCTCAGTTTCCTCATCTGAAAAATGGGACTAATAGTAATCCTGCCTACCTCACATGGTATTGTGTGGATTAAGACACTGCACGTAACACACTCAGCAGACTGCCTGTCACAGCAGGTATTTGGCATTAGTATTCCGAGCTGTCTCACAGGGTACCTGCTAACCACATAGGATGGTTAAGCCCTAAAAATATGGCTAGTCCAATTTGAGATACCTTGTGTCAAGGGCACAGTCGAAATCAGCTTAGTACAAAAAAGGTGAACCAACTTTATGACAGTTTCTTTATAGCATTCATATGTTGCCCAGCAGAGGGGCACATGCCCATAATCCTAGCATTCTGGGAGCCCAGCCTGGGCAACTTAGTTACTTAGTAAGACCCTGTCTCAAAATAAAAAACAAAAAAGGCTTGGGATGTAACTTAAGTGTGAAGACCCTGGGTTGAATTCTCAGTTCTGCAAAGTTAATTAATCATATATTGATATAAAATATTTTAATATATTGGATCAAATAAAATATAAACATATAAATGTTATTTTTATATTTTATTAGTATGGCTACTATAACGCTTTTCTTTTTTGTACTTTAGGGAAGGGTCTCCAGGGTGTTCAGGGTCTGACTACTACATCATACTCATAGTGATGCGCTTGTTTATAGCCTCCCATATGCTGAGATTATAGGCTTACCCCACCATGTCCTTGGGAGGCAGGCTGGCATGGCAGGCCTGGGGGTTGAACCCCTGGTCCCTGTACCTGCTTGCAGGTGCTTTACTCCACTGAGCTATTCGGCCAGCCTTTCTTTTTTGTTTGAGACAGGGCCTCACCATGTAGTCCAACTAGTGGCAGTCCTCCTGCCTCAGCTTCCCAAGGGCTGGGATTATAGGTGTGTGCCATTATTGCCCAGCTCAGTTTATTTTTATTAATCCATGTTCACAGTACACAATGATCACATTCATTGTGGGGAGCTGGTGCACATACAGAACACATCTTTGTCCTTTTACCTCTCCTTTCCCTCCTCCCCCTGCCTTTTCCTTCTCTTGGAAAATTCACAGGATTAGACCTCAGGCATCATCCTAGCAGGCAGCTTCCTGTTATACCTGTGCTGCCACCTGGTGGTCATGGATGTGATGGCTGCAAATCCTACAGTACCTGGGTTTTCTTCAGAGGTAGGACTTGGCTTCTTCCTCCTCCTCTTCCTTCTCCTAGCCCACCTCTTCTCTGTTCTTTTTGGTTTTGTTTGTCTTTTTAAGAGAAAGAGTCTCACTATGCAGTTCAGGCTGGCCTTGAGCTCACTTTTTTTAGTCCAGGCTGATCTTGAACTCACATTGATCCTCCTGCCTCAGCATCCCAAGTACTGGGATTACAGGCATGCACCACCACACCCGGCATCTTTTTGGTTTTTTGAGATAGGGTCTCATTATGTTGTTCAGGCTGTCCTTGAACTCACCATGTAGCCCAGGCTGGCCTCAAACTTCCAGAAATTCTCCTGCCTCAGCCTCCTGAGTACGGGGATTACATGTGTGCTCCACCCCACCTGGCTACCTTCTTCTGTTTAACCCTCTGCTGATGTGAGGAAGGGAGGCTCTTCATGCCCACTCCCTTCTCTTCTGTCTTTTTGGCAGCCTGCCTGCACCAAGCTCCACTTGGCCTTAGCATACTATCTGAGCTTGGATAACTGTTGGGAGCCAAGGAAGCTAGGAAATTGATCAAGTGTGTGTAGGTGGGACTAGGCTCAGTGCCTAAAGCAAACAAGCTACCTCAGTTCTGGGATAAATATCCTGTCTGGTTAAGGACAGCTATTAGGGGCTAGGCAACCTTGTGTCACATGATATTAACTTTGCAAAGTATAAAGAAAGGACCTTTTGGTGTGCACTAAATTAGTCTTGCCCATCAGGCAGACCAGCGACCACCTAGCCCAGCTTTTGTCTTCTTGTCTATCTTTCTGATTCCTGCTGCTGTTTCTCCCTAGGTAGAACCAATTGTAATGAGACCAACGGAACCCTACAGATAACCACAGGTTGAATCCTGATGCCACCCCTTTTATCTGTGCATCCCTGGACAAGTCAACCTCTTTGGCCCTCAGTTTCTCCCCATGTAAAATGTGGGTGAGCTGGGAAGATAGTTCTGCTATCTAAACACCTGCCTGGCAAGTGCAAAGACCAGGGTTTGATCCTGGTTACCCCATGTGTATGGAAACCCTGTACCAAATCAATCAATCAATCAATCAATCTAAAAAGTGTGGGTATTCACCAGACTTTTCTATGACTGATGAGACACCTATTATTTTTGTCTTTTTGAGACAGGGTCTCACTATGCAATTTGGGCTGACCTCGAGGGCTGGGATTAAAAGTGTGCACATCCCCAGGCCCAGCTTAACACCTGTAATTTAAGGTAATAAATATTGACAGAAGCCCAGTGTGCACCACTCCAGATGTTGGGATCCAGCAGTGCCCCAAACACAGGAGTCCCATGGTCACCAAGGTCAGTGGCCTTCAAAAGGAGGTCTCTGGGTCTTTAGCACTGCCCTATCTACCAACTTATTAGAAACATAATGCTGGGCATGGTGGTACAGGCCTGTAATCCCAGCACTTAGGAGGCTGAGGCAGGAGGAAGAAGGATCGCCGTGTATTTGAGGCCAGCATGGGCTACACAGTGAGTTCAAGGCCAGCCTGAGTTACAGATCAAGAAAAGAAGAAAAAAAAGTAACCCTCCAGGCTTTCTTCCCAAGGCAACTGAGGCAGACACTAATGAGGGTGGCTGCAGTCTAAATCTGATGTAAGCTTGTGCTTGAGAAGCACTGGACTTGGAGACAGGCACATGTGTTGAGTGGAACTCGGCCTGCACCTGTGATGTAGTAACTGGATACACAGACTGAGGAGGGTAGCCAGAGCTGACAGACAGGTATGCTGGTCAGGGTGGTAAGCTCTCTAGAGGCCAGAAACAAAGATGTGGCTTTCTCAAGACCTTCCTATAAACACACAGAATTCTGTCCCTCTTAATGCTGTGAGCCACAACTAGCTAGGCAGAGTCCTACCCTGATCTGCATATATCCAACTCCAACTTGAGACTGTTTACAACAGAGGATAGCGTTTCTACCATTCTGGCTACAATACAGGGAGGCTTCCAGTAGCAGAAAGATTACAGTCTCTTGAAGCAGTTTCATTCTCTTTGAGAAGCTATTAGAAAGCCATTTTATTTCTCTGTTTAGCAATGCTGGGGACTGAACCTAGGGCCTTCATACTAAACTACCTTTATGGCCCTTCCTCTAAATTTTACTTTACAACAGGGCCTCTCTAGATGTTAAGTTGCCCAGGCTGGGCTTGAACTTGCGATTCTCTTGCCTCAGCCTCTCAGAATGCTGCATTTATAGGTGTGGACCACCATTCCTAATGTAGAAAACTCTGCTTTAGTTGTTGCTCAAATCTGTTTCTGTACAACTTCTATTCACTGTCTGACAAATGCCACACACAGCAGGACTCCTGTGTTTCCCCCAAGATAGAACGTGACCTACTGAGCCACTCACCATCTTTTCAGGCCATTGAAGGTCATTCATGTTTCCCTGCTACCACCTTGATCCTGAACTGACAGAATAAGTATCCTCATTGGTTCATTTAAAATATACCTAATTAGGGCCGGCGAGATGGTTCAGTGGTCTAAAGTGCCTGCTTAGGAGGGCTCAGGCAACTGCAGGGACTGCAGTTCGATCCCTGGCACCACATGCTGCGCCAGCGCCACCACCAGGGCAGGCTGAGCTAGCCACAAAATGAATAAATAAACAAACAAACACAACAAGCAAACAAATAAATAAAATTTTTAAAAAATAAAAAATAAAATATACCTAATTATTATCTACAGCTTTTGCCTTTTTGTTGTTGTTCCATTGTGTATCTCTTCAAATATTTCATATAATTACCTTATACTGATTCTAATATCTGAAGTGTTGGGAATATCTTTGGTATCTTTCTGTTGTCTCTTGTTCTGGTGCCTTATTTTCACGTGTTGATTTGTTTTTCCAGTACAGGGAATTCAATTCAGGGTCTTTGCATCGAACTACACCGAAGGCCTTTCTTATCTTGAGGCAGGTCTTAAGTCACTAAACTGTCCCAGCTAGGCTTATGATTCTACTTCAGCCTCCAGCATCTAGGGCCAAGACCACATGGCCTGTGTGGTCCTTGTGCATGCCAGGTAGGTGCTTATGCCTCTGAGCTATCTTTTCAGCCCCTGTTACACTAAGTTTGATTTCTTTATTGTGGGCTCTTATTTTATCTAATCTGGAAAACCAAAGGTCCTCTTTCACGTGAAGATGTGCTTTCGCTTCTGCCAAGAGGTCAGGAAGAAAACTTGAGTATATCTGGCTTGAATGCCAAGTTCAACCCCCTTACTTGGATTTGGGGAAACATATGGGATAACCTAGTTTTTTGTTTTTTTTATTTATGTTATGGCCAGCTCAGTCGGTCCTGGGAGTGGGGCTGGCACAGCATGTGGTGCCAGAGATTGAACCGTGATCCCTGTGGTTGCCTAAGCTTGCCTAAGCAGGCACTTTAGACCACTGAGCCATCTTGCTGGCCCCCAGGACAGCCTAGTTTTGACCTTCTGGCCACTCACCCCAGTGTTTACTCAAGGATGCACTAGCATTCTTTATCCGCAGCTTTCTTTTCTCTAATCCATTTCATCTTTTATTTTTATTCATTCATTTTTTTTTAAATTTTATTTATTTATTTATTTGTTTGCTTGTTGTGTTTGTTTTGTTTCTTTATTTATTCATTTTGTGGATGGCTCAGCCTGCCCTGGTGGTGGCGCTGGCGCAGCATGTGGTGCCGGGGATCGAACTGCAGTCCCCGCAGTTGCCTGAGCCCTCCTAAGCAGGCGCTTTAGACCACTGAACCATCTCGCCGGCCCCTATTCATTCATTTTTGAGACAGGGTCTTGCCGTGTGGTCCAGGCTGGCCTCGCGGCAATCCTCCTGCTGCGGCCACTTGAGTGCTGCAATCAAGGCACGTGTCACCTCATCCAGCCTATGCCATTTTATCTTCATGTTCTTTTTTTTTTTTTTTTTTTTTTTTTTTTAGTAAGGATCTGTAGGGTCTACAGGGTCTCACCACATAGATCAGACTTTTACTGTGTTCCCAAGAGCTGGGATTACAGGCATGCGCCACCCACTCAGTCTCAATCCCTGTCTCAGTGCTCTCTGGGGGTGGGGCTTGCATGGCATGTTCAGGATTGAACCCAATCCCTGCATCTTCCTAAGCAGGCGCTTTAATCTGCTGAGCTATTTGGCAGGCCCTCTCATCTTCATGTTCTTATTCTTTCCCCTTTCTTCACAGCCTAGGGGCTTTCTTTACTTCTTTGGAGCCCTAGAATGCAAGTTTTGTTTTAATTTATTCAGATCTAGAAGACCCATTCATAATACCACTTGGCTGAACTACAGGTGGAAGACATCAGCTCAATTAATCCATTCTTCCAGTGATTCACCCAGCAATCTTTACTTGGCCCCTAGTTCACGAACACTAGGCTGGCTGTTGACCAGGGCTTACTCTGTCCTCTCAGAGCCCACAGGGAGCAAAACAGGCTACTTCAGAGGGCAGCCAGGGATGCTGTGTGGGCACAGAGGTAGCATGGGAACTCAGCCAAGGGGTGCCCGGCAAGCAGCTTGGCAGCTGTGAAGGTGACAAGAGCTCACTGGACTTACACTGGGTCCCAGAGAGCCATGCTAAGTGAGCCAAGCTGAGCAAGCTGAGGGGAGCCTGGGTGAGGCTGTAGCACAGGGAGAGGCAACTGTAAAGCTGCGTAGAGCTAGGTTTGCGCCAGGCAGTGAGGGGCAAGGCAGGCGGGTGTGAGCCAGTGCTGAACAGGACAGGTAGGGTGGAGATTAAGCACAGGGGACTAGTGGTCAGCTGTCTTGCTGTCCCCCACTCCCCCTTAGGCAGGCATCTAGACAGCTAAACCTCTGGCCAGCAAGTCAGTTAGATCACAGTTGCAGTGTGATGGGGGCAGGCAAGGCGGGAGGGGAGATGGAGACTTGCTGCTCAGCTGAGAAGGAAGCCAGGCAAGAAGTGGAGGGGGCCCTGCAGGGTGACAGCACGGGTGCCTCTGCCCATGCTGGGCTCTCACAGGATGGCTCTTTGCAAACAAAACCTGAAAGGACCTGGTGCTCACAACCCTGCTTAGCAAGGAATGGCAGTACAAGTCACAGTGCCCTTCACAGGAGACAAAGAGCATGCTCTACAAGTCCTGCACCTCCCCACCTGGACTTCATGCTGATTGGCAGAAGACGTAAGTTTAGGAGCAGCTGCCATCAGGCATGATGGCATGTGCCTTGACCCCCAGCACTCAGGAAGCTGAGGTAGGAGGCCAGTCTGAACTACACAGTAAAACTTTTATCTCCCCACACCCCAAATAACTTAAAATCGGCAGCTTCTTCAGTGCCACCTATAAGACAGCCATCACTGCCTGCCTTTGCAATAAAAGGCTAGGGCCAAACATGTTGCCTCACACTGCATCCACAGCCAAGCTAGGATTCTGACTCAGGTGTATCCTCTGTGACAGCCTGTCACCTTTCCTGCCAGATGGGCAGCATTTACCCTCCCTCCCAGGAACTAAAGTTTGAAAGAATTTCACTCTGTGGGCAGGCCAAATAGCTCAGTAGATTAAAGCGCCTGCGAGCAGGCAGAGGCCAGATTCGATTCCCGGAGCCTGCTGTGCCAGCCCTGCCCCCGGGGCACGCTGAGATGGCAATTGAGACTGGGCATGGTGGCCCACACCTGCAATCCCAGCTCTTGGGAGGCTGAAAACAGATGACTATGAGTCTGATCTAGTAGTGAGACGCTTCCCTAAAATAAATTTTTTTTTTTTTTCTCTTTGCCTTCTGTGACAGCATCTCACTATGTAGCCCAGTTTGCCCTCAAAACTGTGATCCCCCTGCCAAGTGTGGCAATCTCAGGTGTGCATCACATCAGACTTCAAGTTATTTACTTATGATACTGGGGATCGAACTCAGGACCCTGTGCTTGCCAGGCAGGTGCTTACTCTACTGAGCTATCTCCACGGTCAAATTTATGTATTTGGTATAGGGTTTCACTACGCAGCTCGGATTCATAGTGATCCTCCTCTTTTTCAGCCTCCCCAGCGCTGGGGTTACAGGTGTGCACAGACACCCAATGCTGCGTACCGGGGAATAAATCCTGGTCCCTGCACTTGCCTAAACAGCTCAGGCTGCTGAGCTATCTTGCCAGCTCTATTCACCTTTTTCTTTAGTATTGGGAACTGAATTCAGAACCTCACACTTGCCAGGCAGGCGCCATGTTCCTGAGCTACACTCGAGGTCCTGAATTATTTTAGACTTCCTGCCCACTACCACCTTACATTCCTGAGATACACTTGTCAAAAGAAGCCAACCATGGCACTGTCTGTAACATCTTCTGCCTTACATCATCTTTATGATGGAGGACATTTTGTCTTGACAATTCTCAGGAGTATTTTCTAGAATGTGTCCTGATCAGAATATCCCACAAACCAGAGGGTTGCTCCTGTGATGTGGTTCTAACCTCATGTGGCTGGGTTGGCTTGGGCCAGGTTGTTCCTTGAGGTTACTATTTTCCCTCCCAGACTCTGTACTTTCCAAAGTTGTCACCAGGTCCAGCTAGCCACTATGCTTGTGTGAGATCTCCACTTACCACACAGGAATGTCTACCTATGCTGGTTAGAATTTTAACAGACTTGTAACCCCTTGCTTTCTTTTTTTTTTGCGGGACTGGGGTTTGGACTCAACCTTGCACTTGCCAGGCAGGCACGTGTGCCGTGGAGCTATCTCCTTGCCCCTGCCTCCCTTACTCACTTACTGAAACTGTTAAAATCCAGTTTTTTTCTGAGGTGGTGTAGCTCACTATGTAGCACAGGCTGTGCTTGAACTAAGACTACTGCTTCAGGCTCCCCAGCGCGCTGGCCTGACAGGGTGCACCTCCACACAGCTTGAAAAAAAATGTTCACTGCTCAGTGGGAGTGGTGGTGCATACCAGCAATTCCCGCCTTTGAGGAAGCTGAGACAGGACTACTGTGAGTTCAAGGCCAGCCTGAATACAATGAGATTGACTTACAAATACCACATATCTAAATCGTGAGTGTGTGTGTGTGTGTGTGTGTGTGTGTGTGTGTGTGTGTGTTACTGGGGACTGAACTCAGAACCTTGCGCTTGCCAGGTAAACACTTATTCTACTGAGCTATCTCCTTAGCCCCACAAAAACCACATAAGAACGACCCTGAACAGAGAAATCTAGATGAAAGGTTTCCCTTTAAATAAGTTAGGAATGACCACTAAAGCACTTGCTTCCTCATGGTGGTAGGTAAGGTCTCAAAACTACCAAATTGCAGTGTTGTGGTTTCTATCTAGTTGTCCCCACAAAGCCTCATGTAAATCAAGGGGCTGTCCAAGCAAGAGGCCAGAGGGGCGGGACCAGAGAGGCGGGAACCATTAATCTGACAGCACGCACTGTCAGAGGTTTCCCCTCCTCAGGGGGCGGTCTCTGGAGACATGGAGCACATCATCCTGGACACGGCAGCGCCCCAGCCACGCCTCTAGACCTTGTAAAGCGGGGACAGCATCTTGAAACCTCCAGTAACTGTTAACTAAATAAACCTTTTCTCCCCTAAGCTTGTGTGTCGGGTATTTGTCCCACCAACGACAAAAGAGTAACTATGACACACAGCTTGTTACTAAAGCTGCAATTCAAAAAGTGCAGTCCAGGGAACCTCTTAAATTGTATTCTCCCACCTGAGCAAGTACATTTTCCCTGTTAACTAAAGAAGTGGAGCTCTTAATACTGGTTTTCCTAGCAGTTACTGGGGGAGGGGGGGTGGGAGGAAGAGGGCACCTTTCCCATCAGCTTTAACACTGAATGGGTGATAGGTGTGGTGGTGCATGCCTGCTACACCAGCACTTGGAAGGCTGAAACAGGAGAATCACTTCCACATTTGAGGACGGCCTGGGCCACATAATGAACTCAGGCCAAGCCTGAACTACACAGCAAGACACATACACAAAAACCAAACAAGGGGTGATACACTGCCTGGGCTACTTCAGCGGCAGTAACCCACTCCTTCCTCAGTGTTTCCATCTGCCTGATCAATGCATGCACACTGCTCACAATGTGCCATTACAGGCTTACCCAAGCAGCATCCCCCAGCCAGGCGGGACGGTACACACCTGCACCATCTGTACCACTTATGGAGCATCTTTGAGTCCAGCCTGTACCCCCAAAATAATAAAGAGGGCTGAGAATGTAGTTTGGTGCAAAGGCTCTGGACTCAATTCCCAATAGAAAATTAAAATCCAAACTAAACCTGTGGAAGGCTGGGGAGATAGCTCAGGGGCACAAGTGCCTGGCAAGTGCAAGGTCCTGAGTTCGATCCTGTTCCACAAAAACAAAACACACACACACAAACTAAACCTGTGGAGGACCACTCTGAAATCTTACAAGAATCGTCTCCACTTTGGCTGAGCCCTACCCTATTTCCATGTACTGCTATGTACAGAGCTGGCTAGTTTTCCTTATCCCTTCAATCAGCTTTAAGTAACGCACACTGGTCTAGCCTAGGTGCTGGTGGTAGTCTCCGAGGACAGTAGGAATTGGTGTTTCCCTGGATCTTCCACCGGCTGCACCCTTGTGTAAACAGGAAAGGTGGGATGCAATGTTCCACGCTGTCCTGTCCTCTGGGCTCAAGCCTTGAGACAACAGGTTTTGACTTCCTGGAGCTTGAAAGATTACATATCAAAGCTGAAACCCCAACCCCAAAACACAAGATTCTGCATCAATTATGCACGTTACTTTTCTGCATACTGCAGAGCTGATTTTAGGTCTCCCAACTAGCCCAGCTCACCTACTTCCCACCATTCTCACTCACCTCAAGCCATTCCTTTCATGAATGAGTAAAATCCAGGCTCAGCCCTGGGTCGAACATAGGATCCCTTGGCTCCCCATAACTGCAAATACACCTTCAGTCTTTACTCTTGCCATGGGTTGCACTGGGTGTAGTAGGTTGGAATCTGACAGCATTTCAGTAACTTATCCATGGGATCACAAATGGGGCGGGGTCCTCTCCTGGGGTCCCCCCAACAGCCCTGCCTCTCCTAGCCCCAAGGTACTGTAGCAACCCCCACCTGGTGCCGGTCCTTGAAAGCTGGATGGCAGCTTTTGGAAAGCAGGAACTTTCTCTTCTTTGTGGCTGATGAAAATAGGACTTAGTGCGGATCTGTGGGGTGACTGAATCTTAGGTACTTTATGTACCAATGTGGAACTATCTCAAGATCTGCCAAGTGAAGACAAGCAAGCTGCAGGCGAGCAAGCTGCTCGTTTTTCACAGAAGGTGTGGGGGAGATATGCCCACATGCTGGTATATTTGGCTCAGGTCTGGAGCTCCTCTTCTGCTCAGGCTACACTTGGATCAACAGTTCCCACTGAAGCTCTTTAAGAACCAGTCCACTTTTGGAACCAGTGTCCTCCACTTTCACACAAGATCTCTGAGGCCCTGCTCTGTTTTGGACCGCATAGGCGATCTGATGCCCTAGTGGTGCTGCCACCTCATCTTACCTCAGTTGGTTGCAGAGCCCGGTTGAGCTGGTACCACCTTCCTGTGCAACAAGTCCTCCACACCTCTAAAGCAGCACACTGCTGTTGTCAGCCGTGCCTCCTGCACACCTAGGTGGGGGAAGAAAACAAACACCCCTCGGGGCCCCCTCCCAAGAAAAGACTAGTGCTGAAACAGTGTACATGAAGGTAATTTATTAATAGCAATTTGAGCCTTGTTCACAGACGGCGACCACGGCGACCTCCCTTCCTGCGGGTGCTGTCGGAGGGGATGGGGGTGACATCCTCTGTGAAAAAGAAGATAAAACACCATTGCCTGGAGCTAGTCCTCAAAATATCCCCAGTTGATCTCCCTTCACTTCTCAGAATGGTAAACATGCTGAGAACACAGGGAATTTAGAGGCAGGGGATACACCTGACTGACTTGTCCATTGACTGTTCTGGAAAAACCCTACCAACAGGTAAGAGGAGAGTGAAAGCAATCAGAAAATACCGCATCAGGGATGGTAAGATATCTCCGCAGACTAAGCACCTGCTTAGGCAAACACAGGAACTAGAGTCTAATCCCTGGCACTACATGCCATACTAGCTCTGCCCCTAGGTGTGCTGAGCCAGCCACTGAGACCAGGTATGGGGCACACACCTATAATCCCAGTGCTGAGAGGCTGAAAACAAGATCACTAAGAGTCCAAGCTGCATAGTGAGACCCTGTACCAAATACATTAAAAACAAAAAAACACAACTCATCTTCAGACTAGGACATGCTAAAGCTTTAGACTAACTAAACAGAGACAACAGGGAGGAGTGAGCTAAGGCCTCCTTGAGGAGCTGGAAGGGACTGGGTCACAGATATGGAATCACTGTTGTCAGGAGTGGCAATGTCATGGTATGTGGTGGGCAGAGACCAAACTGCCAATGGCCTACTGTGAAGATGATTCACAGATAATACTGGCAATGCCCCCAAGCACCACTGGGAGGGATACAGCATTCATGAGATTTTAAGTCTCATAGTTTTGCCCTCTACCCATAGGGCGCAGCACATAGTTTTGGAGTCAATGTTTCAAAATCAATCTACGTGTCAGCTGTGTGAAAGTGTACTTACCAATCCTCCCAATCTTCATTCCCGAGCGAGCGAGTGCTCTGAGGGCTGACTGGGCACCAGGTCCAGGGGTTTTAGTCCTAGGAATTGAAGGATTAAATTAGCCAAGCCAATGAGAATTCTCCCGAGAGTTCATACTCCCCTAATTCAACAACCTGCAAATTTTTCTAGGCTTGTGAATCATGTCTTTTATTGCTTAATCCCTGCAAAGGGCAGCAAAGAATCCTTTCAAACACCCGAAAATTATCCTGGCCCTGACTGTACAAAAAGCTGCTGCAGGTCAAATCTGGTGTGGGTCAGGCTGCCTAGTTAAGCCTTTCTCTCCTCAGCACACACTGTGACCACGCTGTCTTTCCAGCTGCTCTATCCAAGACACTTCCACCTCTGTCTGGTCTGCTTCCTACCCATTGGTCACCTCTTCTCATTTCTCATTTCTGGGCTGGACCTATCACCCAGGTTCTGCCCTGTCCTAGACGCAGTAAGGCTCCTTCAATTGCCTCATGGCACTCTTTCCTACATAGGTGCTCATGTTCCATTTTCACCTCAAGATATTCTCTCTGCAGTGGTCCCTGCCTGGAATATTCCCTGTGTGCTCCCTCACTGAGGACCCCTAGTTGATCTTGTGTGTCTTTTTCTGTAGCTCTGGTGACTGAGCTTGCTCCTACTAGTTAAGTGCTGCTGCCGAGCTACAGCCCCATTCCTAAGTTTCAACTACACTGTATCACCAAATCTACAAATTGTACTTTTGCTTCCTAGCATTTACCATAAGTGGAAACCATAGATATCATGCTGTTTTACATTAAGTGTGTGACTCTCTGCCAACCTAGGTGCCACACAAGGAAGGCAAAGGCCATAACTGCTTTTTCCCGTCACTCTTTTATCAGCAAGGATACATGCAAAACCCAATTATTTCACTTTATATGCCCAAAATATCTTGCTCTAGGTCACAAGACAAAATCAAGACTTAAACCTCAGCACTCTGGCACCCAAGGCCAGCCATCTTGCCACCACCTGGTCCCAGCCTTCCGTACCTGTTTCCTCCTGTGGCCCGAAGTTTGATATGCAGGGCGGTGATGCCCAACTCCTTGCACCTCTGGGCCACATCCTGAGCAGCCAACATGGCAGCGTATGGGGAAGATTCATCTCGATCAGCCTTCACCTTCATCCCACCAGTCACGCGACAGATGGTTTCCCTGGGAACAGAAGCACAGTGTCTTCATTACCAAAAAGGTATTCACTGAGTTCCACAGCACAGGCAACTTGAACATATACGCTATCCTGGATAAGAACAGCCATGAACACTGCCTTCAAGGGCTCAGTTTACTGTTAGCTCTACACTTTTGTATTTAGTACAGGGTCTACAGAGTGTCACCACCCAGATTGGACTTGCAGTGATCCTGTTTTCAGCCTCCCGAGTGCTGGGATTACAGGAACCTGCCACCATGCCCAGTCTCAGTGTACCCTGGGGCTGGGGCCAGCACGACAGGCTGGCAATTGAATCGCCAACCCCTGCATCTGCCTAAGCAGGTGCTTTTTGTCTTTTTGAGATAGGGTCTCGCTATGTAGTTCAGGCTGGCCTTGAGCTCACTTTTGTAGCCCAGGCTGGTCTCAAACTCGCACTGATCCTCCTAAGCAGCCACTTCAATCCACTGTAGCTCTACACTTCAATACTTTTAACACAAAGGGCCTCTTATTACTCTACAAGCATATAATGAGGATTACATGCTATAATCCTCATTTTATAGAAGGGAAACCAAACTAAACACTGCAATAACATCATACAAGTCATAAAACTTGATAGTGGCAGTCAGAACCTGTACTTGGGGCTGACTGCCAGTCCAGCACTGCAACCAGAGTACTGACATCAAGGAGCCAGTGATGATCACACTCGAAGGCCACAGGGATACCACCTGGGAAGTTACAGTATTTGTGGACAAAATGAATCAGCACATCCCACTCCTTGGACAAAAGAGTAACTGCTGTTTACTGAGGACCTCTAACTTCTCTCCTTGGGCCCCAGGTGGCTTCTTCCTTCAGCCTTTGCCAGCTAGGTTTTGTGCATGCCCATTCAGGTACTCACTTGCCAGAGAGATCAGTGACATGGACGAAAGTATCATTGAAGGATGCAAAGATGTGACAGACACCAAACACATTCTCTCCTTCAGCCACCTGAGGCCCGAGGCTGATGACCTGTTCTTCCTTCTTTTCCTTCCCCTTGCGAGGTGCCATTTCTGAACAGAAGCATAAGAATGTCAATGTTAACAGGAGACATAGTCTCCAGAACCTCCTTCCCTGGTTACTGAAGAAGCCCTGCTTAACCAAGTGTGGTAGCACATGCTTGAAATCCTAGCACTCCTAGGGAGAGTTGAGGTCTGATCATGAGTTTGAGCCTCGTCCTAGCAACTCAATCAAACTTTCTCAATAATAAATGGGAAAAGAGCTGGACATGGAGGCTGTGGCAGGAGGATTGTTGCCAAGTGAGGCCAGTTTGAACTACATAACCAGATCCTGTCTCAA
>PVKN010000430.1:63877-78835 GCA_004027915.1 Capromys pilorides | reverse complement strand
CATCTAAAAGTTTTAAAGTTTTGTTTTTTCTTTCTTTCTAGTAGATGAATAGGTTATAGAGTTTTAGGGTGATCCCAGAAAAAGTTGTAAGAGTTATTAGACTTGCCTTACCAGAAATGCTAAAGGAAGTTGTTTTATTTTTTTATGTATTTAGGACAGGGTCTACCAGGTGTACAGGGTCTCAATACATAGATCGGCCTCATTGTGATCCTCCTGTTTTCAGTCTCCCAAATGCTAGGATTATAGGTGCCCACCACTTGCCTTCTTAATCGCTATCTCAGCATGCCCCAGGGGCAGGGCCTACACAACACAACAGGGATCAAACCCTGGCCACTAGGCTCTGCCTAAGCAGGTGCTTTAGTCTGCTGAGCTATCTAACCAGCCCCAAAGGGAGTTCAAGTTGCAACAAAATGATGCTGACAAAAGTAAGATATATAAAAGTGCAAAAATCATTGTATAGTTAAAAATTCTAGTAGAATTGTTATTAGAATATTCTAATACTGGGCCAGTGAGATAGCTCAGTGGAGTAAAGCACCTACTTGGGCAAATTTAGGCAAGCATAGGGAACATGGTTTGATCCTTGGTACTACATGCTATTCCAGTTGTGCCCTCAAGACAGGCTGAGGGGACCACAGAGTCCAGGGGTAATGGCATACGCCTGCCATCCCAGCACTGGGGAGACTGAAAAACAGGAGGATGACTATGAGTCCAAGCTGCATAGTGAGACCCTGTAATAACCAAATACATTAAAAACAAATCTAACACTGTAATGGTTATCTATAGGTAACATTTAACCTTCATACAAAAGTTAAAAGACAATTCAAGCTAGCCTAAGTTACTCAGTGAGTTCAAGACCAGCCTGGACTACACAATGTGACCCCTAAAAAAAAAAACAAAAAACTGAAACTGTTAAAAGTAAAAGCATCACAAAAAACAATATCTATAATAATTTCCTAATGATGTAAAGTATATAAAAGATAAGATTGTGTGTGTGTGTGTGTGTGTGTCTGTGTCTGTGTGTGTGTGTGTGTGTGTGTGTGTGTGTGTGTGGCTGGCTCAGCCCACCCTGCGGGGGCAGCTGGCACAGCAGCATGTGGTGCAGGGGATCAAATCACAGTCCCTGTGCTTGCCTAAGCAGGTGCTTTAAACTGCTGAGCTACCTTGCCAGTCCTAAAAGATACAAATTGTGGTATCAACATATAATTTGAGGGGGAGAAAATGTTACATTGTTAAGTTTTAGGTTAAAATTAAGTTGTTGGCAATTTCACATACATTTTCAAAACCATAAGTGTTTCCAAACCAGCCTTGTAAAATGTGAAGGGGCCGGGGAGATAGCTCCATGGCACAAGTGCCTGCCTGGCAAGTGCAAGGTCATGAGTTTGAGCCACAGTCCTGCCAAAAAAAAGTAAATTCAAACCCAGCCTTGTGTTAATCAAAAAGAAAAAAAAATTATAGAAGATATGAAGAAGAAAAGGAAAGGAACCAAAGCATATAATTATAAAAAACAGAAAATCACAGAAAAAGATGGCAGGAAGAATGGGACAAAGGAATTACAAAACAGTCAGAAAACAACAAAATTTCAAAAGTAAATTCTTATCAATAATTATTTTAAATATAAATAGATAAATTCTCCAATTAAAAGACAAAAAAACACTGAATAAAAATAAAACAGAACAAAAAACTGAGATCCAACTATATGTTACACTCAAGAGGCTTAATGTTAGCTTTAAGAACACACATAGGCAGAAAGAGAAGAGAGAAAATAATTCCATGTTCATAGTAATAATAATGACAACAGCAAACAAAGGTGGCTATACAGCTGACAAATAGACTTTGTGCTAGCCTTCTGTCAATATGATAAATATTTGAGATGCACAATTTAAAGAGAAGATAGACACTGCTTCACCATTTTAGAGGCTCCAGGGGCTCCTTTGCTTTCAGGCTGTGATAAGGCAGAAACATCATGATGCTGGGGCATAGCAGGGGACATGGAAAGCTGCTGACCTCATGGCAGCCAGAAAGCAGAGAGGGAAAGAGACAGAGACAGACAGACAGAGAGAGAGAGGCAGGTGGGTGGATGGGCGGGCGGACAGACAGACAGACAGAGAGACAGACAGACAGAGCACAGAAAGGTCTGGAGAGAAGCTCTACTCTTCAAAGTCATACACCCCAGTTACCTACTTCTTTCAACTGGGCACCACCTTCTAATAGCACTCTAATAACAGAGTTGAAAAATTCTTTATTTGGATAATAAATAGCACAGTGCTGAACAACCAGTCAATGAAGAAATTAAAAAAAAAAAATTTAAATCTTGAGACAAATGCAAATGGAAACACAATATAACAAAATCTAAGAGATGCAATAAAAAATTTGAAGACTGAAGTTTACAGAGATAAGGGGCCAGGGAATAGCTCAGGGGCACAAGTGCCTGCCTGGCAAGTGCAATGTCCTGAGTTCAATCACCAGTTCCGCCAAAAACAAAATTAAAAACAAACAAATAAACAAAAAAACCAAGGTGCATGGTGGGCTGAATAAGATTTGTAGACAGGCCTGCATGCTCTGTGTGGCATTTCTTTGGGTCTGGGGAAATAGCTCAGTAAAATAAGCACTTGCCTGGCAAGAGCAAGGACCTGAGTTCAATCCCCAGTTCCACAAAAACAAACAAACAAAAAATGATTAGAAGTTTACAAAGGTAAAATAACAAAGCTGAAGTCATCACACTACTAGTTTCAAAACATTCTATAAAGTTACAGTAATCAAAGCAGTATGGATCTGGTGCAAAAATGAATTCATAAACCAATGGAACAGAATAAAAAGCCTTAAAATAAATCCACAAATTTATGATCAATTAATCTTTCACGAGGATGCTAATAGCACATAATGAGGAAAGCATTAGCTCTTTAATAAATGGTGCTAGGAAAACTACATCCACATGTAGAACAATGAAATTTGATCCTCATCTCACATTATTTTAAAAAATCAATTCAAACTGGATTATGGACTTATATGCAATGTCTAAAACTGTAAAGCTAATACAAGAGAACATATCAGTCCTCGTGATATCAGTCTACCCAATTATTTTTTGGATATGAGCCCAGATATGGGCAATAAAAGTAAAAATAAACATGGAATTGAGTCAAACTGAAAAAGTTTCTGTACAGCAAGGGAGACAATTAACAGAGTGAAGACACAACCTACTGAATGGAAGAAAATGTTTGTAGCCTGTATAGCATTAAGAAGTTAATAATCAAATATATATAAGAAACCTCAAGAGACAATAGTATCACATGCCTATAATAACACCTACTCAGGAGACTGAGACAGGAATATTACAAGAGCCTGAATTAAAAGCAAAGGCATGGTGGTACTTGCCTGTCATCCCATAATTTGGGAAGCTGAGGCAGGAGGATCACTGTGAGTATAAGGCCAGCTTGGGCTATATAGCAAACTGAAAGCCAGTCTAGAATATACAGCAAGACTCTGTTTCTCCCCCTGCCAAGGCTAAAATTGGCTGAAGCAAAGATATACAAAGATGAATAGGCATATTAAAAAATGCCTGATACTTTTGACATGATAGCACATGCCTGTAATCAGCCCTGGAGAGGCTCAGGCAGAAGGATTTGCATGAGTTTGAGGCTAGCCTAGGCTACCTGAGTTCAAGGCCAGCCTCAGCTATGTAGTAAGAAACTTTCTCTTAAAAAACAAACAACAACAATAAAAACTCAATGTCACCTCATACTTGGCACAATCAACAATGAAACATCACCTCATCCTGTCAAAATGACTGCTCTCAAAGAGACAAAAATCACCAGTGCTGGTGAGACTGTGGAGAAAAAGGAACCCCTGTACACTGTGATTACATGGAACCTACCTAGATAATACAGGATAATCTTCCTATTTTAGCATCCTTAATCACATCTGCAAAGTCCCTTTTGCCTCAAAATTTTTTATAGTCTCAGGTTCCAGGGATAAGAATGTGGACTTTAGGGGCCACTATCCTGTCTACCTCAGTAAGCTTTCCAGCCAGTGGAGAAGTGGGGCAAAGTGAAGATTGCAGGAGTAGAGGGAAGGAAGGGCAGATGTTGCCCAGGTGGGAAGAGAGAACCAAATTCTCTGAGAGTGTAAATAACTCAAGGGTTGAGCACCAGGTGTAAGCTTTTGTTCTCTATGTGAAGGCTACGAGCAGGATGGAGGTGTAAACACTTCTGACCACTAAATATACTCCTGTTTGGGCAAGGGGGCTCCCATGGTGCCTCATCATTCCTGCTGCGCTGGCCACTGAGGACCTGGGAGGCTAGAGTAAAGTGGGCACAGCATGGTTCCTGTTGCATTACCATCTCTCTTCAGATCTGTGAAACCCATATCCCACAGGAGCCACCTGGACTGTGCTAAGTAAAAGCAGCAGCAGTGGGTAGGCAGTGTAACAGCTGTAGTAGGAGATTCTTCTGCATGGTCCTCCATAAGAGAGGTGAAGGGAGCTGCTCCTCGATTTCCTGCCCCCATCAGTCCCAGGAATCAGCTTAGGGCCCTGCCTAGAGTTTGACTCAGGAGAGTGAGTGATGGAGTGATTAGAGACACTGGAGCCATGCCTGGAGGTGAGCCATCTTGATGGACAGTTACCTCTGGCCTGTCTGAGATGAGATTGCTCTCCCCTGCTTTGTGACCTTCTGCAATTGGTTTGATCCCTGCTCATTTTCCAGACATGTTCTTCTGGCTTCCCATTGATTCTGTAAACCCAATTATCCTCTCAATAGATTCTTCTAAATAATCTTTGCTAGGAACTAACTCCTTTGGCTTGTGACCGGGACCCAGTGAAGCCAGTGACTCTTGCTATAAGCCTTTGTCAAGTTAAAGTTGCTTCTTTAATGCTACTCAAAGCATCTCTGCAGCTCCTAAATGCTCCAGGTTCCACTGCAAAGGACATTGGTGACAGCGGAGGGCTTCTGGCCTTTTCTCTACTTGAAGATGCAGACTGACCTCTGAAATCCTCATTATCCAGAGACATGTGTCCTCAGACCAGGTGCCAGCACTGAGGACATTCTCTCTAAACAGCTGTACCAAATGCACTGTCAAAGAGTCTTGTTGCAAAGACTTATAAGGAGGTGTGAGTGACTTACAATATCAGGTGCAGACAGCACCTGCATGGGCTTCAGTGCAAACTGAAATATGTGAAGCTGTCTCACAGTCATCTCCCACTGTGAGGTTTTTCCTCTGTTGAGGCACTCAGGCCAGGATTTCTTAGCTCATCCATCCCATAAGGCATGTTATCCAAATTAGGACACAGTCACACACTCCTCATCTTTACAGAGGGTGCACATGGAAGAGTAAGAAGTGTCCGCTGGGCAGCTGTGGACATAAACCAGTTATCTCACTGAGCTACATGGACATGTGAAGGAATGATTATGTCATCCTGCGTCCTGCAATACGAAATCAAATAAAAATTCCTTCTGTAATTCAGTTCTAGGAGAAAACTATTTTTGCCAAAAATATGATCCATGTGGTCTCTGCTCTCAGAAATGAAAAAGGATAGTTTAGTAACCAGGGCTCTTTTATAGCCAGTGATGGAAACCCAAATGGAAATAGTGTAAGTCAGAGGGGGATTTATTGGCCCATGGATCCGGAAGAAGGGAGGGCTAAGGCTGGGCTTAGCAATGCCTGGGACTGGGGATCAATCCATCCATCAGCACCTCTGTCACTCTCCTCCTGCAGTCTTTGGCCTGTGTGGGTCTCTGCATGTTGGCTTTGTTCTCACCATCTGCACATCCTTTCATCACATGCTGAGGAACCAAGGCTTTAACATTCCCCCCTCCCTCGTGTGCCTATTCTTTTCTACTCAGTAATCATGGAAGGAAAAGAATTTTCCCATTCAGCTTCAAACCCAAATGTCCCAGGGCATAACTCAGGTTTGTCAGCCTTGACCAAAGTGTTTTATCTAGGGCAAGAGTATTTGATGTGTGGTAAAGTGCTAAATGTCCCCTAATATCTATTCCTCCCACATGGGGGCCTCCCATTCTGATATGGGAATATTACTCCAGGTTAAATACATTCCTCAACTTCCTTTGCAATTAGGGGTGGCCATTTATCCAAGTTTCAATCAGCAAGATATAAGCAGAAGTGTTCTGGAGTATTCCTGGAAACTCAAAAAAGAGAGGGTGCACTTTTTCTTCTCTTCCTTTCTATTGCTCAGTATGCTAGAGTTCCAGTGGCTTGGGTAGTGAAAGCTGCATATGGTGGAGAAAGAAAGAAAGATCCTGGGTCCCTGATGCCGTATTTATTCCCTATAGATCTTGAACTGCCTTCTCTCTATGGTTTTATCTCATTCTAGCCACTTTCGTGAAGTCTATTTGTAACCAGATCTAAAGTGGTACACATCTCAGATCAATGTGAGAGTACCACACAAAAAAAAGTTCAGAAAAACATCCCAAGAAATGTGAAACCAATGCTGTTACAGTCATCTAGTTGTTTCCCTTCTTGCAGTGGCCATTGAGAACCTTCTTGTACCCAGGGGTGGGGTGATCCCCACACTTCCTGCAGCCTCACATTGTAATGTCCTCCTCTCCCATTCTTTGGTCAATGCCAATCCTCACAAATAGGCAACCACCTTCCCACTCATGTGCTCCAGGAAGTGCATTTCACTGCTCCCTGAAATGCTCTGGGCTGGGGAGGATGGATCTCTGATCTGTGGGTTGGGGGAATGTTGTCTGCTTCCCTCTTAGGGATTAGCACAGCACAGCGGCATAGTAAAGCTTTAGAAATGTCCTTACTTTAAAGAATTCAACTTTCATTTTTCTTTTTTTTAATTATAGAAATCATCTCTCTCCCTACTAACACCTATTAGTATCATATAAGAAAGTTGCTTGAAGAAAGTTTGGATTAGGTAAACCATCAAAAACATAGTAGCTGTGACCTTAGCGTCAGTTTGGGGGTCTAGGTGCTCTACAGAATCACTCTTGCCCAAAGTCACCCAACCCCGTGCTTGTGGTACCTGGCCTACGAGATCCTAACTGAGAGCATGGTAGGACCTCACCTCTCTCATTCTAGACTCCACACTCCAGTTCACAGACAACCCATTTCTTTTGTGACTTACTTTATGGAAAAAGTAAGGTAACTCTGAGTCTGCTTTCAACAGGTTTCAGCTATCATTTAACCCCACCCAAAAAAGAGAGAAGCTTCTTGCAAGTTACTCCTGCAGGTTCAAACCTGCCTATAACACACAGACCAAGAACATCATAAGAAGTGAAGCAGGAGGTATGCACCTGAGTTCCAAGCATGATGCTTCCATAGTCTTGGCCAGATCGAAGCTGTGGCCCCTGTGGGGTAGCATCTCCTCCACTAGCCTGAGAACCATGAGTGCTGCCCTTAAGCAAAGTGCCCAGCAGGCCGTGGCTGCTTGTCAGAGATGCCCACAGGCAGACCCCAGGCTATTGGGACCAGGGTGCTGTTCTGTAGGCTGTGGGGTGGGAAGCTCCATGCTTGGACTTTCTTTGTGTGGGACCTCAGCTCCAGACTGCTGGCTGCTGTGTCCCCAGCAAACTAACTGACCAGGTGCTGCCAAAGAGGGGCACTGAGGACAAAGCCAAGGAAAAAAGTCTCACAGCCCCTATGTGAGGAGTGACTCCTTCTCTTCAGTTATGAGGATAGGCAGCAGCAGGAACTTTCTGCTGTTTCTTCAAACTGGACCTCTCCCTCCTGCCGCCCTACCACCCCAAAATATCCAGATCTGTTAGATTCATCGCAGACAGGGTGCAGATTGGCTATAAACCTTGAAGACCTACATTGGCTCAGGAGTTGCTCTTTATTGCTCAAGGGGCCTCAGGAAAGTCCGAGACCTCCTTGGACTGCAGGGGACATGGGCTATTAGGAAGATAAAGTGGAGTAGAAGCACAGGGAAACACTGTAGTATTAAACACAGTAGGGGATTCTCCCAGACAGTTTTTTAAAAAATATATGTAAATCATTTATTTATTTATTTGATACAGATCTCTCTATGCAGCTCAGGCTCATACTGATCCTACTGTCTCAGCCTCCCCAGGGATGGGATTACAGGTGGGCACCACCACACCTGAAACTGGGACAGCGTGTGGTATCGAGGCTCCAACATGGGTCCTTGTGCTTAGCCAGGTAGGAGCCTGAACCACTAGCTGAGCCGAGCTATCTCCTCAACCCCTCTCAAACACTTTTAAATGGCTCCCTGTTCCTAGCTTCCAGCTTCGTCTGATTCTTCCACCCAAGTCTTTTTTACTTCTGTCCTGAGGATTGAACCTAGGCTCTCATCCATGGAGGCAAGTGCTCCACCACTGAGCTACATCACCAGCCTTTTTAAAACTTTATTTTGAAACAAAATCTCTCTAAGTCTGTAAGTTGCCAAGGATGGCCTTGCACTTACAGTTCTCCTGCCTCAGCCTCAGTAAGTGGCTGGCCTTACAGGTGCATTCCACCATGCCCTACTGTTCTCCTTATCCCTGGGTCTTCCTTACCCAAGGCTCCCTTCATGAAGACAGTGGAATATCTTGCTCTTTCCACTGTGGGAAGGACACTCTGTACCTGAAATGGAGCCTCAGGCAGGCTAGATGGGGACTCTGGAGGTAATTTTAGAATCCTTTTGATTAGTTCAAGAGATTAATTCTTGGAGATGATCTGTATGAATTGTGTTTTGCGAGGGAGTTTAGGGGCTTGTTTTGCTTTGTATTATGTTTCTCCATGAATGTATTTCCATCTTAATTCTGTGAAAAATTATCTTGGACCTGGTGTAATTCATCCTCCTTTAGCTGTGGGGATTTCTAGAACAAAGAGATATTGATTCCCAAACTGGGCAGACTTCCTATATGAAGGAGAGAGAGAGAGAGAGAGAGAGAGAGAGAGAGAGAGAGAGAGAGAGAGATGCAAAGAGAGAGATTGGTTTCAGAACAGTCATGAGCCTCTAAATTTTATTCATAGAAGTCGCAGCTAGCCTTGGCACAGAAAGCAGCAAGCTTCCTTCTGTCTGAAGTTTCCTCAGCTCTGAAGCAGAGCATGGCTTACATACTATGGAAGGGAGGTCAAGCTCTGCTTATATACATGGGAAGGTTTTTTCCTCCTGTCCATATAATAAAATCCAGGAACTGACAAAGGGTAGGTACCCACATTCCTATTGTACAGGACACTGTGCTCCAATGTGCAACCCTCCTCCCCAACACAGCTCAGCCTTATTTGGCAAAAGTAAATGTGGCCAGCAGGCCCCGGGTTAAACCCTTCAATCTCCCCATTGCCTCAGAAAGTGAAGCCTGCCTCAGGACTGTCCCCTCAGTAACTCTTTGCCCTAACACTCATCAGGAGACCCCATGGGAAGCAGGTCCCAAGTCTGAGTGCAGACAGATCCCTATCCTGCACATCTCCATAAGGTCCTACCTTTGCTTCTTCTCAGCCGCTACTACAGGGTGGGCCATCCAGGTTCATCAGGGATCGCCTAATGCATAACACACACTAGCAGAGTAAAGGCTCCGAGAAGTTCCACACAAAATAACATACTTAACATTGCTTAACTAGGTGCTTTCCATGCATAACTGACATTGAATCATGTTTCCCTTGAGATGTCCATCATCTCAGTAAGTAGCATTGCACGACATAGGGACAGGCTGCACTCAGGACACCCTCTGACAGGCTGAGAAAGATAGAGAAAATGTCTGTTTCAGTCTTGGGTCCTCAGAACCTAGCACAGAGTAAATAAGAGTTTATGTGAAATGAATAAATGAGTGAATTAGGGAAATCCTGCCACGGTAGGAGATAAGAACTGTATGCCAAATACCTTTCCAAGCAATTAAGTCTGTGACCAAAGTATAGCCTTGTTAAGACCAAAGTCCCCACCCCCAGCATAATACAAATATTGTGTTGGGACCAGACTCTGCCTGTCCCTAACCACCCAAACCACCTGTCACGGCCGCAACATCTTTATGATTCCTGAAGGCTTTCAATTTGCCAGCTTGAGTTTCTGTCTTTCTGGGAAGTTGCTTTTTCAATTTAACTGTGAACATCATGAATTTATTTTGAAATGGATTTGCACAGATGAGAATTCACCCAGATCTATAAACTTTAGATCATTTGTAGTGAAATATCTAGGCAGCACATGCAGCATGGGCCCTGGTACACTTAAGATGACTTCCTGTGTCAATTCTGATGATGATGTGGGAAAGGTCATGTCCACACATTCATATTCTCTCAGAACATAGGGAAAGGACACACTGGAGGCACCTCAGCTCTGCCTCCTTAAGGCTTCTTAAGCATTAGTGGGCAGCAGAGGCAGGGAACTGCTTGTGGAAACCAGGGTGCTGGGTTCCTCCCCCAGAGCTCCTGGCTAGGCAGGGCCACCTCCAGGTCCAAACATTTGCATTCTGAGTGCGTTTCAGGCAAATGCTGTGGCTGATGGCCCAGGCACCACATTGAGACTTGCTGCTCTACATTTCATAGCCATCATCTCATCAGACCCCAGTGACCAGTCTAGAGGGTGAATCGGACAAGGATGAATGCTCATGGGTCACAGCAGAAGACAGGACATCTCAGATGAAATCAGGCATGTTCAGGGTGGTATGGCCATAGACAGGACAGGGCATCTCAAAAGCTTAACGCAGTTTGATACATATGGATGTCTCCCAGCAAACCAGTCAAGCTGCCTGCAGGTGGGGGTATAGTTGAAAGGGACTGTCCAGCATCAGCCTTAGGGCATAGGGATTGAACCAGTGAACCACTGAGGTGCACTGCAGGATGCTACTGTTTGCAGGAAAGGAAGTAGGAGCTGACAGATTTCCTAGGTCCATCTCAGCTGAGGGGCCCCCTACACACTGAATCTGTAGGCAATGTGAGGGAGGATCCAGGGGAGCTCAGGGGCCCTCACCTCCAGCTTTTGCCCCTGCAGCAGCATCCCAAGCAAGGCAGGAGGGGAGCAGAGATGCCCTGCTCAGTGGAGCCAAGATTCCTCTCACAGAGTTTCCCATACAGCAACCACGGTGGAGTGAGAGACAGGCACAGACTGCAAGTTCTGGGAGGGACTGTGGGGGGAGCACAGACCATATGGAGTAGAAGTGACAGAATTTGGCAGTGTAGGGCCCACAGATGGGCCTGCTTATGTCCAGGCACAATCCAAGGCCAAGGGCTGAATCATCTCTCTAGCAATTTCTTGTTTCCAAACACATCTTTTGAAGAATATGTGGCTGTTCCATGCAAATATCAGAAACCCTTGCTGTGAATGGGTAGGCAGACAACAGGGGAGAGCACTGCTTCCACAGGGAAAGTAAAAAGAGGAGGGAATCAAAAGGCTCCCTTGGGTGTGATGGAAGTCCCTGGGTAGTGAGGGGGACCAAGTGGTTTGGCACATTTAGGAAGTCCTTATCAAATGTGCTGCATTTTTTGGGGGATCTTCACAACTCTATAATGGAGTTAGCATCCTTTGCCCTATGCCTCGCTGCTCTGTGTTGTTTCGCTTGCCTGTGCCTTCTCTGCTTGTTTAAGAATCTGGTCCTCGAGGTTTCACATTCCACCCCTTGCCACTTGCCCCTGCACCGTAAGGTGAATCCTTACCCATGTATAATCCTAGGCTTACAGAGTCCTGTCCCCAGCCAGATGCTATCAGGGTTCAGACCAGCTCCATTTCAAACTGAGGACAGAGAAGGGAAGGAACCAACATCTCACGTCCAGTTAGCACAGCAGGGGAACTGAAGCCGGGTTTCCTGACTCTAAAGCCAGTGCTCCTTCTGTTGTGCCTTGGCACCTCTGAAGAGGTGCAGGCATTGAGCATGCTCTGGAGGGCTGTTATTATTATTATTTTGAAGTAGTAAGAATATGCTGCCTAGGCACATGCTGCATAATTTACCTGAACTTTCCTCTGGTCTTTCCCATAGTCCTATTTTACACATGAGAAAATTGGAGACAGAGAGGCAAAGTGACTCACACAAGACAGCAGCAGGCCTGTCAATTGAGAAGCCAAGTTGAGAACCATGTTTGCCCGAGCTCCTCACTGAGGTAATCCTATTGACAAAAATGCATCCCGTGTATATTTTTCAGTTTATAGGGCTCTTTTTCCTCTGCCTTTGTCTCTGTTAGTTGTTCCATCTCTTGGGTTAAATCTTATTAGCCCATGCATTCAGATGGGAACATAGAGATTCAGAGCAAGGAACAAATTAGCAGGTGTGTAAATTATCTATTGTTGTATAACAAAGTGTCCTAAGATGGGTGGCTTAAAATAGGGCATATTTATTATATCCCAGTTTCTGTGGGCCGAGGACCTGGCACTTAGCTGAGTCTTCTGTTTCATGGTCTCTTGTGAGACTTCAATTGCCAGGGCTTCTGGTCTCATCTGAAGGCTGGACTGGGGAAGGTTCTGATCCACTCTCACTTGTGTGGTTGTTGGCAAGACTCAGCTTTTGTGAACCGAAGGCCTCAGTGCCACACTGGGTGTTGGTCAGAGCTGACCTCAGCTCCCTCCAAGTGGGCCTCTTCAAGGTGGCAGCTTGCTTCCTTAAAGCATGCAAAATGAAAAGGAAAAAGAGGAGAAAGAGAAGGAAGAGAAGAAGGGGATGAAATAAAAAGAGAAAACGAAGGAGGAGGAAATGAAAAGTAGAAGAAGAGGAAGAGGACAAAGAGGAGGAAGAGGATGGACAAGGGAGCCACGATCTTTGTACTTTGTTGCAGAGGAGGTATTCTATCTCATTTTTTGTACTGCATGCATTAGAAATAAGCCACTAGGTGACCTCTACACCTCAGACTCACAGCTGCAGGGTGGGAATTACACAAAGCAGAACACAAAGCAGGTGGGAATTGCTGCAGACCACAGTAGGGGCTAGTGGGAGCTTGTCGTGTGCCGCTGTGATCTGGCCCCTTCCTGCTGTCCCTGACACTGCAGGCCCTGCGCTGCCCATACATCAATGCAACATAGCAGGTGGTGGTCCTCTTGTGCTCCACATGTGCTGGGGAGGCTCTCAGAAAGAGAGATGGCTCTGTTTTAATTATAGTGTTGCCCCCAGGGAAGCCTGTGCTCTTCTTTGGATAGTCTGGTTCCCCCCTTACTGCTGGTCTTGTCTTTAAATCAAAGCTGTTCTCTGTTCAGGGGCTCCCAGCCCCAGGCAGGAAAACGATTTATGAGTGGGTGATCTGGAAATGTAACATAAAAGATCAGGACCCAGGCAGTAATATAGACTGGGAGGTCCTGGTGAGGGAGGCAGCTAGGGCCTGGTGACCTCTCAGGCTAGGCCCTATCACAGCTTCTACCTTTATGAAAATCTTTCATCATCCTTCCCCTGGCCTGCAACCCCATCCCTCAGTGCTGCCTGTACTACATGTCCTACTGTGGCCAGAGCCCAGGCCACCTGTAAGCTGAACTTGTCTTTCTAGAACTGTCTCTCTGTCCCCAACCCTGGCTAACTGTTTCCCCTGCCCAGTCTTCCTGCGCTCCATCCTGCACCAATAAACTCCTATTGCCATGCCTTGCTCAGCGTGAGGGCTCTCTCCTGGAATATTATTTTTCCCAAGTCTGTGATCACACGCCCCAAGGATGACTTTCCTGACCTGTCCCTCTCTCACAGCACTGAGTGCTGACCTTAATATAGAAGCTCATTACGCGCACACCAGTCTCTCCCTATCACGTGGGGACTTTCCTAGGAATAGGCCTGGACCTGGAATCAGCACCGCTGGGCAAGGGGCAGTGCTCATGAGTGAAGGACTGATGGGGGAGGCCAGGTGAGAGACATGCTGTCCTCTCTCACTCCTGTGGCTCAGCAGGTGCTCATCCACTACTGCCTCTCTCCCTTCTTTGGCATGCCTCTCTGGGATCGGGCTAGGCCTGCTAGGGACACCATCCAGGCCTGAGGCACTCAGAACTCCCCAGGTACCCCTTCCAAGCTCCTACAAACATTGGGGGACACTGCCATCCAGGCTTTTCTAAAGCAGAGCCATCTTCCAGGCCACTATATGGGCTGGAGATCCTTGTGTTCAGAAAAATGCTACCCCTCATTCTCCCTCTCTCAACCTGGCTCAGGTACACCTGAGTGGCTGCTTGGTGGCCTGAGGGATCATCTCTGATGCATCTTCTTCATCAGTTCCTCTCCATTCAGCCGTGTGGTGGGCAAGCTTTCTCCTCTATTAAAGGTACTTTCCACATATGCATCCCTGGAAGCCCCCTACAGTCACCACCTAACTCAGCCACCAAGTAGCCCCTTCTTCCTGTTATTTCCTGCCTCTGTGACATCTACTCTTCTGTTCTCCCTGCTGTGACCAATATCATCATCCTATCAAGTCATTCTCCTGATCGAAAATTTTTAGTTGTTGGGAAACCAGGTTCACGATCTTCGGCCCTTTCTTTAAGCCTCCACCATCACGAAACCTGTCTAGCTTCATCGCTCATTTCTCCAGCAACTCCACTTATACCTTTAAAGCCCCTCACATGGGGCCACCCCTGTCCCCAGCACAATGAGACTCCTGGTCCTGGTCCTTTTGTGCTGCTGGGCCTTGGGTCAATTGGCTCCCCACTAGGAATGCTCTTCCTCCTCGTCTCACCCACCTACTCCACTGTTCTTTCAGGATGGCCTGCAGGTGGCCCCCTCCACGAAACCTTTTCAGGTCACTTTTCAGTGATTTCAGTACTCCAGGCTGCTGTCTCCAAGTTGGGTTTAACTCAAGTCCTAGAGATTTTGAATTAAAGATACAAAGGCATCTGTGTCCTGCCTCTCTGGTTCCAATAGCAGGCTCCAGGGCCCAGGGATGGTGCATCATTTCCCTCTTCACAACCTACCCCCTGCTGCTGCCTTGTCTGGAGACAAAGACAAAGTCGTCCCTTGGGGGAGGGGAACCTGGCAAAAATCTCCAGGAGGGAGGTGGGAGGCAGAGACAGCTCTGTCCCAGAAAGCACCCAGAAGGCTGCACTCCCAGGAGGCTCTCACCAGAAGGCCTTGCTGGGCCTGAGCCAGGGGCTGTTCACAGGCGCGCGGAGGGGGG
>PVKN010000430.1:0-63777 GCA_004027915.1 Capromys pilorides | reverse complement strand
TGCATGGTGCATCTTCAGCTGGGCACAATACCCACACCGGGTACCTCCTTCCCAGCTGGGACAACCTCTCAGCCTGGCATACCCACCCAGGGGTGGGTACTGCCAAAGCCCTTGGAGGTGAGGATCCAAGACCCCTTGGCTTTAGGGTCCTGCTCTTCAACCTTTCTTTGTCTCTTGGTCCTGAGTCCTGAGTCCTGAGTCTCTCCCTCTGCACAGGCTCCTCCCTTCAAATAGCCCGCTGAGATTCCTTTTTGTCTTTCCTGCCAGTGATAACACCAGTGACATCACTACCAAGAACACCTCCGGGCCAAGTTCAAAGCCCACATGCCCTCAGCTCCTGGGAACCCAGGCACAGTCCACTTGTCTACACCAGTACATTCCAGTCCCTCCTGTCCTGGCCTGCAGGCTTATGCACCCAGCCTGAGTGATAGCCCAGTTCCATTCTCCTTTCCCCCTTATGTGCCAGGTATGGTCAGACAGATTTGTACTACTCAGAGCCTCAGTGCAGTCCCCTAAAGTCGATGCAGTAGAACTTACCCCTTAGGTGGGGAAGTGATGGCGGAAAGTGCTTAGAGGGCTGACCAGGTAGCTCAACAGGCTAAAGTTCCTATTTAGGTAGAGCTCAGTGGCTGGGGTTGAATCCCCAGCATGCCAGGCCAGCCCCACCCCCAGGGCACGTTCAAACAGTGATTGAGACTGGGCACGGAGTAGTGTGCCTAAAATCCCAGCACTTGGGAGGCTGAAAACAGGAGGATCACTATGAGTCCGATCTGTGGAGTGAGACCCTGTAGACCCTGTACTAAATACATAAAAAAAGAAAAGAATTTTTTTTTAAAAAAAGGAAGTGCTCAGAGCAGGGTCAAATATTCGGGACATGCCCCATAGAATATGGTGTGTGAGGGGGTCCATGGCCTCCTTATTAAATGCCACAGTCACCATGCTTCTGCCTTATAGCATGGTGACTATATATGATTGACTTTCCAAATGATCCTTCTCAGTCTTCCCACGGTCCTCCTTCCCCATCATCCTTTAATGCTGGCAGACACTTGTCCTCCCCCGACTCCCATCCACAGGCTTTGCTTCTGTAGCCCAGGGACCCAGCCAGCACCAGAATCTGGTTCTGAGCCCAATCTCTCTCCTGAGTCTCTGTCCACCGGCTGGCCGTGGCCCTCGTCAGGCACTGCCACTCAATCCTCTCTAACAGCAGAGGGGCTGGGCACAGTACACTCCACATGGGTGCAAACTGCATGATTCCATTTACATAACATCTTTAAAATGATAAAATATAGGCATAAAAAACATGATGGTTTCTGGGATGAGTACTAGAATACAGGTGGGTGCAGTTACAAAAGGTATATTTGTTTCCATAGTAAGTTACTGCAAACTTAGTGGCTTAGGACAACACAAAATCATTTGACCTCTCCTGGAAGTCAGAAACCCGAACCAGTTTCCTGCGTTTAAGGGCACAGTGTTGGCAGGGTCAATCCCTTCTGGAAGTTCTAAGGGAAAACCGGCTTCCTTTCCTCCTGCAGCTGCTGGAGGCTGCCAGCACTCCAGGGCTAGTGATGCCTCCTTGCCCTCAGCCCTGCAGCTGTAATCCCACTTCCCATCTCCTTCTCAGACCTTCTTATATCCCTCTCACAAGCAGAGCTGGAGTTGCTGTACATGACAGATCACTTGTCCATGTGTAAGCATCTGATTCCATCCCAAATACTACAAACGAATCAAAACAATACATAACACAACACAATGAATCAAAACAAACAAAAAAATTAAAAAATAATCCAGGACAATATTTCCATCTCAAGACCCTTAACTTGTTCAGATCTGCAAAGTTTATGACCATATAGGTCATTCTCACAGGCTCTAGCCATGAGGATATGGTTATTTTGGGGGCAGTGTTGGCAGCATTATTTACCCCACCACAAAGGCAACATAGGGACCTTATTGATGTTGGAAGTGTTCAACATCCTGACTGTGGTGTTGGATACACAGCCTTTCTTTCACAAGGGCTAAAACTGTCTGGAACTTAATGCACACACACAACTGAGGACAAGTGAAACTAGAGAAATCTGAGTAAGATGTGATAGTTATATCGAAATCAGTATCCTGGTTGTGACATTGTGCTATAGTGTTGCAAATCGAAATCATTAGAGGAAACTGAGCAAAGTGTATGCGAGGTCTCTTAACATTATTTCATACAACTCTGTGGGAATTCGCAGTTATCTCAATAAAAATTCCAATGATTTAAAAAAAAAAAAAAAAAGAGCTGAAGGGCCAAGGAGAGAGCTGCAATCTAAGCTCCTGCCTGGCAAGTGCAAGGACTTGGGTTCAATCCCCAGTAGCACATGCTTTACCAGCCCCAGAACCGCAGAGGTGCTGTACTGACCACCGAAACCCGATGTGTAGTGAAAACCTGTAATCTCAGTGCTGTGGAGGCTAAGACAGGAGGATTACTATGAGTCCAAGCTGCAGTAGCAAGGTATTTACTTGTACCAAATAAATAAATAAAAGAATTTTTAAAGAAGAGAGCTAGGTTGAGTCCCTGTGCACATTTGGTCATCTTCTCAGTGCCCCTTCCTTGGGTGTCCTGGTCCTGTCCACAGGGTGAGTAGCCTGCCTGCTACCATATGTCATGTGGTGAGCTCACCTTTCTGGCTACAAGTGGCTGGGAAGGAGTACATACCCGACCCAAGCTGAGCCCAGTAGAGTTTGTTCTTTGATAACTTGGAATTTGGCCACAAGAGAGAGCTGCCTGTGGATGGCTGGGTTATCACATACAAATATAGCACTTTGAGTGTCCAGTTCTACCCTGCACAGCGAAGGAACTTTCACCTGTAGACAGGTGATCAGAGCCCCTGTGCAAAGAAGCAGAGAAAGGATGGTTTCCTGTGAGTTCTACACCTGCTTCTAGTCCTTTTGGAGATGTGGAATAATCCAGCTCCTGGATTTCATAAGATTCTTTGTGTCCAGTATCAAATCCCTTCTCCTATTCCATCTTCCTGCTTGCCAAGAGGATTTGTGTTATTTGCAATAAGGACACAGAACTCCAACCCTTCCCCCAGCCCCCAAGTGCACTGGGCAGGGCTATGTGCCACCCTTCCAGGACTCAATTCAGGGAACAGAAAGGTCCTTTTACATCTTGACTTTGGGCTTCACCCTGGCTGGGCAGAACTTGTCAGTCTGTGCAAAGAAGCAGAGGGTCGGCAGGCTGCCCCACAAGCCTCTCCACTCTTCTGTGCCTCACAGCACACACAGCAGGACTGGCCAGAAGCTGTCCTGAGACTACCTCTGTGGTGGAGGATGGTCTGAGGAACTTGGATGAGCCTCAAATCCTGTCACTTCTTACAGAAAAGGAGAGTGAGAAAAGTGAGCCCAAGTCAGTTCCCCCAGGCAACCAGGAAACAATTTGCAAGACAGAATTCAACAAGCAATGCCAACAAGATCATAATGGCCATATTTATGGGAGAATGTGGAGGCCCAGGCATAGGTTTTCATTATCGTGTGTACAAATGTGCTGTCTCTGCACAGTCCACCTCCCGCTCCAGGCGGCAGCTGTTGGCTAGTGCATGGTAATGCGATGTAAATTATCCCCAAATATGGTAATTCCCTGCTCTGCTGGGGGAATTTGAAGTCACAAACCTGGAGAGGTTGGCTGGCGCCAGATGTTTTCTTACTGCTCTGCTAGCTGCTCGTATTGTCAAAAAGGGCAAATGACAGAGAGAAAGCATCGCCTTCTCCACCTGCTGGGTGCACCTCACCTCTCTAAACCTCAATTTCCACGTCTGTAGAATAGACACAATGTGATGTCCTAGTTACTTTGAAAAGTAGGGGGAAGATGCCCAGAATACCCAGGATAATGGTTTCATTAATATTCTTTAGTATTTCAGGGGCCGGCGAGATGGTTCAGTGGTCTAAAGCGCCTGCTTAGGAAAGCTCAGGCAACTGCAGGGGCTGCGGTTGGATCCCCGGCACCACATGCTGCACCAGCCCCACCACCAGGGCAGGCTGGGCCAGCCACAAAATAAATAAATAAAGAAACAAACAAACACAACAAGCAAACAAATAAATAAATAAATAAAATTTAAAAAAAATATTCTTTTGTATTTCAAAGGCACAGTTGTGGGGCTGGGCTATCAGTGCCCAGACATGTTCCTTGGTCCTCAGTGAGGGGACCCCCAGGCAGAAAACAAAAGAATGTGATTAAGATAAAAGTGAAGGTGAGGGAGGAAATGCCTGACCAAGGACAGACTACAGTTTAATATGTTTGCAATCTAAGAGCTCTCTGGAGTTTGTAAGAAAAAACGTCAATACCTTAATACCTAAATGAGTAAAAGGCAAAAACAATTCACGCAAAAGAAAAGACAAATAAACCTGAGGAGAAATATTTTTCCCTTTTTATTTCTTTTCATTTTTCTTTTAATAATAGTGAAATGTGGCCTTATTCTCACAATATAAGGGGGATATGAAGACTAGAACACCTGGTATAAATGGCATTTCTGTGGAAGAGACGTGCCCTGTTAGGGGGCTGGTGGCTGTGTGGTGGGAACGTTTTGTTAGGCAATCTAATAATAAGCACCGAAAGTCAAATCAAGATAAATGATCCAGGCATCTCACTAATGTGAATTTCTCCTGAGGAAATTATTCACTAGAAGGAAAGAGACAAATGAACAAAGATGCTGTGAAAACATTGACAAGGCAGGGTATGCACCGTTGGATGGCAGAAGGTGACACAAACCTTGATGCTGCCCCATGACATACTTGGGAGCTGTTGAAAGTGGCTAGGTTCTGAAAGAGGGCAGGGTCTTGAAAATGTGTCCCTGGTAGATTTTTCATTGTTTAAAAAAGACCAAAAGGTGATTTATAGCATGATGGAATCGCTATGAACATGTGTTCTGGGAACACAACCATGCTCAAGTTCACATAATGGGACACTGAGATTGGCCACCATGCAGCACAAAGGAGACTCCCCTGAGGCTGGAGATTTCTGCCTCTTAGTCACAACAGGCCATCAAGAGCAGCAGTGGCCTTTGATGGGCCCTGCAAAGCAGGCCCTGCATGTGGCGGCAGACTTGGGGCAGATGGCAGTTCACCCTGCTCAGAGCTTCCTAACAGTGATGGGGCGGGCCCCGCAGGTAGTGAGCTCCTAGAGACTGGAGGCCTACAAGCATAGGCTAGAGTGGAGTGGAGTTGAGTATGGCTTGACAGCTGATTAGATGTCACCTAGGATGGCTAGAGGATACTAACCACATGCTTACTCATACCAGTCCCCCTGGCAAAATATTCCCCAAAGAGACACAGCAAAGCCACTTATGCATGGAACTCTGGGAAGGAAAGAGGAAGAAAAAGAAGAGGAAGTGTGGAAGGAAGGAGGGAGAGAGAAGAGGGGAAAGAAAGAAAGAAGAGAAAAAATAGAAGGAGGGAGGAAGTAGAGGAAGAGGGGGAAGAAGAGGAGGAAAGGAAAGCCAGGCCTATCACATGCTAAGCAGGGATCTAATTCCTTTGTAAACACTGGCAGAAACTTGTCTTCCTAATTGAAAAGCCCATGTGGGCTGGTTAATCCAGTCCATGTTAATGAGCCCCAAACACATTAAAGCAGATATTGACTCTCGTCATCACAGCACCAGGGCTGAGGACACCAGGGGGAATAGATAGACAGAAGTGAGGCTGGAGTCAGTTGTGGCCCCATGGACAGTTTGCTTGCTCAAAACATCTCACAGTGAGGCCCAGATACACTACATGGGCTGCTGGAGTTTTGTAGGGGCAAGTTCCTCTCCCATGAGGGACTCTTCATACCCTCAAGTGCTTACCCTCAGATAAGCTTTAAAATAAAATTATTCATTCACACATGTACAGCAAACTACAAATCTGTTCATGGGATTTCTTTCCTGGTTGATGACCTCAAAGACATCATTACCAAGCCAAACATGGGTCCTTGGGGACACTGGCAGTAATGCTGTGCTCAGCCAGTTCTTGTCTCCTGATGGTGATGCTTAACCCTTCCTTCCAAAGGTTAATGCTCTTCGCCACCACCTTGCTTTTAACAGAAAGCCCCTCACCACATATGCAATCAGTGAGTGAAGAAGTGGTGTCTGTAGCCATGGGCCTCCACCCCAGAGTCATGCAGATCTTGTTCAGGCCCTGCTACCCCTCACATAGACCTCATGGCAACATTGCATCAGCCTCTGTGCCACCCCAGCTCACCCTCCCCACTCTGCCCCCCACCTGGCTACCAGAAAATTGTTTTTGATTTCTAATCATGTCTTGCTCCTGTCCAAAGACCTTCTCTGGTCCTTATCACCTACTGGATTGGGCCTAATGTCATTCTTCATCATTCACTGTTTTTCTGTGTAAACAGCTACCACACACCTCTAACCCCATCATCTGCATGTCCTACTACAAGCAGGTACTCAGAGCTCCGAGAGAGTGACCCAGCCTACATGGCCTGATGAAAACCACTATAGCTAGGCCAATGTGCTCCACATTTGGTGCAATACAGCAAGAATTATCTGTGAATTTTCAAATAATTTTCAGATCTGGCATTAAGCTCATGGCACTGTATAGCACTGTCTGCTTATATATACCTTTTAATGTAAAAGAGCTCGGTAGCCCTGGGCATAGCCTGTGGGCCACTGTTGTCTGCCTGCCATGCAGATGAGGAGTTGGAGAATCAAGAAAAAGGGATTCTGCTAAGTTCACACAGGTTGTGGGCAGAGCTGGAATCCAAGGACAGGAACCTAATTGAAGTGAGCATCTTATAGCTAAGGACAGCGGTTCGCAAGACGTGTGTCATTTTTCCTATTTTGCAGATGAGGAAACTGAGAGGAGGGCACAGAATCAAGGAACTGGGCTGTGCCCCAAAGCTACAGGATGGCAGAGTGGTCTAGGGTAGTATTCTTGTTCTCCCACATCCCGGCTGCCATTTTGGGACAGCCAGCAAGAGGCTATATCGAAGCAACTCTTTGACCTCGGCAGTCATTCTTCATTGGGTCCTAGCATCTGGGTTCTCTGCATCATTATTTAAATGTGACAGCAAGCTGGTGTTGAACCAGACAACAGCTGTGAAGGGAGAGACTCAATTGTCCTTCAGCAGTGAGTCTCCTGGAGTAACCCCACAGGTTTCAGTCCCAGATTTGAAGTAACTAGCAGGACCGGGAAGCAAAGAGAAAAGCCTAAAAGCCCCATGCTTAGCTCTGATGTAAGCAAGGGAGCAAGAGCTTGTGACCAGCTCAAAACATCCAACTCTCTCCAGCTATGTCTGAAACTTTCTAAGACCTCATAGCAAGGAAGCACCTTGCATACACACTTGCTCTTTCCATCATTAACAGGTGTTTCTAAAATGCTACACTGTGGTAGGGGCCAAGATTCCCATACAAGTGAGACCTGGACTTACCTTCAGCACCATGGGTCCTGTGGCAGGCCTGTCATCTGCAGGAGGCTTTCCAACCATGCCCCTCCTTCACCACCAGAAGGGGCCAAGACCGTGGGTGTCCGCCTCCCACCTTCCACAGCTTTCAAAGAAGAGATCTGCTACAGTTTTGCATTCAAGCCAGAGGCCTCATCGTGGCATGTGTTCAGGAGGTTGAAGGAGCTGGAATTTCTGTTTTCCCCAAGGCAAGCTGAAAGGGAGAGCAGTGCCTTTGACAAGGTAGTAAAACATCTGTGTTTACAAGAAAGATAAGAAGGAATCTGGCTGCTGCTCGCAAGTGTTGCCTGGAAGGAGTGTTAGAGGTAGAGGCGCAGAGGTAGCAGCCTGCATCTGGCCCTGAGCCTTGGGTGTTGGGCTCTTGCTTCTGCTTCAGAGATTCCTTCTGTCTGCCCCCATTGGCTTGTACAGCAAACCCTGGCCCAGAGCTGGCTTGGGCTTCCTGATTATCGGAAGGTTGTTTGATTGGTGGATTTTTCTCTCATCTGAGCACTTTTCCATCCAGCCACTGAGATCAGAACATGCAACATGGACTCAGCAGTTTCTCATCTTGTAGGTCTTGTAGGCCTACCCTCCTCACCTTCAAGATCTTACCTTATGGCTGAACCTGCCAGCCCCATTGCTCCTGCTCCCATGCTCCATGTAGATCCCAGACTGAAGGTCCTGCTGTTTCCACACATGGCTGCTTCCCTCTGGGCCTTTGCCCATATTGATCCAACTGGCAGAATGTCCTCGCCCACCTTTTCACACCTGTCCATGCAAATCCCCTCTTCCCTGCGTGGGAAGACAAAATTGGGGCCTCCTATCTGAGCAGCCTTTGAATTCAACAGTTGTCTTATAGATGAATCAATGTCTTACACATTTGTTTTCCCTACTGGGCTTAAGGGCCCTGAGAGCAGGAGATAGCATCTGGTCCAGTGAGTGGCACTGGAGTCCAGCCTGGTGTCTTCTGGGAAAGGTGAATCTCTGAATGTAGGCAGTGGGGCTCCCCCATTCTTCAGTGTGTCACATGGCTCTTAAAAGAGCTTGGCAGTGGCATGGCTGCTCCTGACAGTGAGCTGGCCCCAGAGCCCAGATTCAGTCATCAGCCTTTCTTCTTTGGTGAGATGATGGAGAGGAAGACAAAGTTGCCACTTTGCTGACTGCATCTCTTTCCACACCACCTCTGGTGTTTTCTGGGGACACTAGCAGTGAGCAGTGCAGGGACCCCTACACTTAGCCATTAGGGTGCAATTGGGGTCCTGCCCCTGCAGTAGACAGACAGCACAGCCCTGCCAGCCTGCCCTGGGCTCTGGCCAGCACTGGTTACAAAGTTCTTCTGTTTGGCTTGGTCCAGCATCTTATATGATAAGATGGGAGGAAAGAAGGATCCCTGGACAGAATCCCCAAGGCTCCAGGTCCTTAGGGAAGCAGAGAAACTTTGAAAGGCTCATGTGGAGTCCTCAGTCTTTGGTGCTTTTTCAAACAGTCCCCAGCCTTCCTTGTGAAGTATATGGCCACTTCAGCATGCCTGTTTCCCTTGTGGCTTTTCCTAGAGTTGTGAGCACGCTGGGAAACCACATGGTGGCCTGGCCGTGAAACTTTGATGGAAAGAAGTAGAGTGTTCTGCATAAGTCTCCTTCCTTTGTTGCCAGCAAGAAGAGAGGCATGAGGATGCTTCATTATCTCCTGAGGGATGAAGTCCCACAGAACCAGCAATGAGTGGTACTCAGTGTGGCCAGGTCAAAATCACAAGTTCACTGTGGCTTTCCCTCCCTCCTGCCTTCCTCCCAGGTCTTATATCTGTTCCCTCTTGTTCTGTACTCCCTCACTGGCCCCTGGAGAATCTAAGCTGCACCTCTTGGTCCCCTTCTTTTTTTTTTTTTTTTTTTTGGTGGGACCAGGGTTCAAACTCACGACCTTGCACTTGCCAGACAGGCACTTGTGCCACGGAGCTATCTCCCCAGCCCCTTGGTCCCCTTCTACCAAACACTGTCTCTGTAAGTAATTCAGCTCATAATTCATTCCCCAAGGTCCTAGAGGCACAGCATCAGAGAGAGAGATCAGAGTCTGACCATGGCAGTGTGTAGCCTGGCCCACCCTGGACTGGCTCAGTGGCCTTCTAGAGGTGGCTGACTGATACTGGAGCTCATTGGGTAGCACTCTACCTGCCATTGGAGACTTGACTTCAAACTCTCACCGTGCCCACGTCTCTGGCCAGATGGGGCCCTGGATGTGCCAGTTACGGGTGCTTCGGTAAAAAATGAAGCTCCGCTGCCTATAGCAATGGCAGTTATCTCTGCAGCAAACTTGCAGTGTCCACTCACCATGTCCCTGGCTATTGGGCAGTGGAAGAGTAGCCTGCATGTTTTCTTTGCACACCCTTGGTCACGGTGAAATGAGCTCTTTAGAGAAAGCATCAGGCTACTATACAGTTGGCTAGCTACAGAGAACACAGTAGGTGCTTTCCTCCTCCAAGTGAAGACAGATAGCTGAATGAATCCATTCAGGTGCCAGCAAACTGGCCATGAACAAACTACCTGTTCTTAATGTAAGTGCTCTTCCCTCCAGGGAGGCCTTGCTTAGAGTTCGCGCCTAACTGTGTTTGTGTTCTAGGCTGGCTGCTGGTGATACTTTTATGCTCTCTGATGGTGTTTTCCTGTCTATGTGTGTGTGTGTGTGTGGGGGGGGGGGTGTTAGTCTGCTCATTCACAGGTAGAGAGTTCCTTCCAGACCATGAAGGGCAGGAAGCCTGGCAGAGAGTCCCAGAGACCCAGTGACATCAGGGACAAAGAAAACTAGTGGACCAGGGCCAGGCAGAAAGATGTCTTAGCCCAGGAAGTGGGACCGGAAATGTTGTGGGAGAGATGTTAGCTGGTTGGGTCCCTGCTGTGAACTGAAAGCCCCTGGGTCAGTGCAGACTGAGTTCCTCTCCTCACTGGTCAAGTACAGACAGGGACTATAGGTGTCTGTAACGGCTGATATATTGTGTCAATTTGAGAAGTTTAGAACTTTAGCTGAGCATCTCAGCAGGAGGCCTGGACCCTCACTGTGTGTGCTTCCTCATCCTGTGCAAGAGGACAGCACACAGATGGGGTGAGTGCTAAGGGATGGCAGAAGGCTTGTGCTATCCCCTCTCCCCCTGCCCCTTTTGTTCTTATTGCTTTGCTGTCTCCTGCCACATTGAACTGTTGCCTCTGTGACATGCCACCCTGCCTGGGAGCCCACAGATTATGGACTGAAACCTCCACAAACTGTGAGCTAAATAAACCTTTGCTTCCTGAATTCTGCACATCAGGTATTTTCCTTCAGCCATGAGAGAAAAGTAACCAAGACAATGTCTTAGTCACTTTCCTGCTGCTGAGCCACAATATCTGATGCCCACAACCTCAGTGAAGGAAAGTTTACACTGCATGCAATTTCAGAGGTCTCACTCCATGCGTGGCTGTCTGGCTGGCTCTAAGGCGGAGAGGGCACAGCTGAAGAGTCTGGTGGGGAGTGCCGCGCACGTTACGGTGACCAGGAAACAGAGAATGAAGGAGGGAGCCAAAGAGGACGGTGCAGCCTCTCAGTGACACCCCCAGTGACCCAGGTCCAAACAGCAAGTCAGCTATGGCATCCTCACAATCAGGCCAGCCTCCCTAAGCACAGTCTTTTGGGGATGTTCCAGGTCATAGCCCTTGGGCAGGACTGAGTCATATGGCAGAGGGCTGGGGGCTTTGGAGGGCAGGGAGGCTGGGAGGTAGAACCTGATTGCAGTCCCTTACAGTCTGATCTGTGACATAGCAATACAGAAAAGGGACAGAGGCCAAGGTCCTGGGGCACCCAGGATCCAGGCCTGATATCTCCCCAGCTGCTCAGAGGGGAGGCCCCTCTCTCTCTCTGGGACTTAGTGTCCTCACTTGTCAGAGAATAGCTAGCTGATCTCAGTGCCTCCATGGCCCTGAACTTCTTTGGGCCGACGAGAACTCTCCCTTATTCAGAAATCTGCTCTGGAACAATTTCGTGACCATGTGGAGCTGTGAGAAGAGACTGCTCCATATTAGTTCACAAACAACAAACTCCCAATATCAGAGCCATGTATGCCAGGTAGCTTCACATTAGAGGCAATTTCTCATCAGGCTAGAGAAATCTCTTCTCTTAGTCCAAAGCCAGCTGAAGCTACCCACAGCAGAAAGCTGAACATAAAGATTGCTGTGTGCTGCAAACGGAGACGAGCCTGGAAACCAACTGACAGCCGCAAGACCAGAGACAGCCTGGAACGCCAGCCTTGATCACAGGTGGGCTGGAGGGAGGCACCTGCCACTGTCCCTCCTCATAACAGCCTAGGAGTTCATTGCCATCACTCCCACTTTAGAGCCAAGGAAAGCAAAGATCAGAGAGGTAAATCACCTGCACAAGGTCACACAGCCAGTGGCTAACTCAGACTCCAAAATGAAATCGACTGATTCCTTACTGCACTGCGCTGCCTCTCGATGATACTGCTCTCTTTGTAGAGAGGTGCCTTTTGGCACAGCCTACTTCAAGCCCAGTAGCTAAAGGGCCTCAATGACAAAACTGACACCCAGGAAAGGGGGTGGAACTGAATTGGGCTCTGTTTCCACCAGAGCCCACCAAACAATTTAAATTGATGGACAGATGACTCCATCTGGGCTCTAGTCTGAGTTATCTCAGTGGTGGATCCCAGGGAGCAGTCAGAGTGTTTCCATCCCAGTGGGAGGCACAAGGGCTGACTCCTAGAAGGAATTAATAATATCCAAGGAATTCCTCTGAAATGGTTGTCGGGGTGGGGGTGGGGTGGGGAGGAGATAAATGTTCTTCAAAGAAGGCCTGATAGCAAATTTTCTGGATTTTCCAGCTAATTTGAAGGTACCTACTTGGAACATTTTCTTGTCAGAAAAGATTTTAAAATACATTCATTCAGTGTGACATGATAATTGGGCCTGGCTGCCTGATGAATGCCTTTTATCTGTTCCTGAGCTATTGTTCCCTGGAATTGAGCTGGTGGGCTGGAACGGGCACTTTGTTAAATGCACAAGTGTAGCCACTTGTGATGATTCTGGTCATAGGAGGCAGCAGGGTCTCTGAGGTGTGACTGAGGGCTTGTAATGATAAGGTGCCAGAGGAGGGAAGAACTGCAGAGATCAGAGGAGGCAACTTCCTCATTGTCCACCTGGGGTCTCACGAGGAGCAGGGGCGCTAGTGTCACCCATGGGGGCAGCAGACCAGGATCTGCATGTGCTGACCCAGACCCCAAGCAGCTGTCCTCTGCTTCAGGAGGATTCTGTCAAGAGAGGCAGCAGCGGACAGCACATGGCCATGAGGAGCCAGCTACAGTCCCTCTGACCCTCTGCTCCAGCACGCTTCTGCTTGCCTGCTTCACGGCAGGGCTTGGCTGCCAGAACAAACTGCTTTTCTGACAGCTGACTTTCTTCAGCTCTGAGGATTTGTTACTTGAATCAGCTGTTTTCACAGACCCTTTTTTTCTCTCTCCATCTTTTATGTTTTCCTTTATTTTAATGCCTTTGTCTTATCAAAGGCAAATTTCCCAGCCTGGCCATCTGATACTCATTTGCAAAGGCTCCATATTTCTTTATCACTTCTTGAGAAAGAAAGACTTGTTTAGATTTATTATTCTTCAACCTGATGTAATTTTTTTTTGGCTTATCTTGATTTTTCTATTGAAATTATTTCAGGCTCTTTTTAAAAGCTGAATCTTTCTTAGACTATCTCAGAGCCTTCCATATGTTAATAAGGTGTTTGCAGAACTGTAGTTTGGGCTTTCTGCTTTGTCAGAACAGGGGCTACTATTTTTCTCTTAAGAGACTCGGTGTATTATCTGAACTGCCTTTCATTAACATTTAACGAATAAAACAGTTCCATCAGGATTAAGAAGTTGACATTTCCATTGTTTACCTTAGAAAGCAACACACTATTAATCAAGAGACTACATTTCCCACAAAAAGTGAAATTAAAAAAGGTCCAGACTAGGAGAACACATATATGTACACATGTGTCATGTTAGTGTTTAGGTGCGCAATGCACATTAGTGTTTTCAGGCTTATGTCTCTGTGCCTGAATGTGTATTTATGCCACTCTACATATGACTGTGATTGCCTGCCAAGGTATAATTGGCTATGTACATATCTGGGCTAATGGTCTTTGTGTGTGTGTTTGTGTGCATTAATCCATGTGTTTGTATATATGAACCTGTGCATATATGAATCAGTGTTTACTGAGAATACCTACTGTGTGTGTGTGTGTGTGTGTGTGTGTATGCACTGTGTGTGTGCCTTATTGCCATGTCACCGTTCACAAGTATGTGAACATGGGTTAGTATATACATATATATATACACATGTGGAAAGAAGTGCATGTTTACATGAGTATGGATATCATGTGTGATGATTTGAGAGTGTGTGCACATTGTGTGTAGGTGGATGTAGGCCTATGTATGTGATTATGCCTTTGTCCCCGTGTGTTTCTCCACTGAATGTTTGTATGCCTCGAGGGTGCTCAGATTTCAGTGTGCAGAGCCTACTAAAAACATATACACAGCACCCTCCAGTGGACATGGGTTGAAAGCACCCCAAAATAAAACAAAAAGCCAAACAAAACAAGAGGCAGGCTTGAAATTGCTACCATATATGATAGGAATGGGTGGGGAGGGAAAAGTCACCAATATAGTGTTTCAAAAAGCAGGGAGCATTGTGCTTCTGTTGTCAGGTATGTAGTCGAAAGAGCCTAGTCACAGGGGGCTGCCTCACTGAGTGGTGAGAGGATATAAGAAAAGGCCCATCTTCTGGTGTGAAGCCTGGATCACTGGGATCTCATGTGGCTAGAAGAAGCACACTGACCACAGTCAGAGGTAAACTTACTCAGTGTGTCCACATTTCCAGGAACTGGCATTCTTTGTCAGCCTCATCAAGCCAATTTCAAAAGGTGGTTGTGCTCATTACCCTTCATGTATCACAGCAAGTCTCCACTGGACTGGGAAACAGGATCACTTCACCAGAGATGTCATGGTAGTAGCTTATTGCTCTTGGAATACACACTGCTACAAACTTAGCTGTTAGTGGGATGTCTGAAAGAGTTCATCAGGGCTGGTTTCTTCTGGAAGCTCAAGGGGAGAGTGTTTTCTTTCTTTTCCAGCTTTTAAAGGCTGCTAGTATTCCTTGGCTAGTGGCCCTCATTACTCTGAATTTTGCTTCTTGTGTGTTCTGACTCTCTTGATTTCCTTTCCCTTGTAAGGACCATTTGAATTATGTTGGATCTACCTGAGTAATCCAGGATAATCTCCCTATCTGATGGTCCTTAGCTTTATCCTATCTGTAAAATCTCTTTTTCCATGAAAAACAAATATAGCTTTGGGATTAAAACATAGACATCTTGGGGAGAGCATTATCTGGTCAACAAATATTCCCATTCCAGAGTTTTCTCTCCCTACACAGCTCAATAGGTTGACACCAACAGGACTTAGGCACATAGGTATCACTTATGCCTACACCTTATGCCCATCATACGAAACTTTTTTTTGGTGGTACCAGGGGTCAAACTCAAGACCTTGTACTTGCCAGGCAAGTACTTACTCCACTGAGCTATCTCCCTAGCCCCTATATCAAACTACATCAAACTCTTTATGCAGTCTCATTTGAACCTCTCTACAGATCTATGACACAAGTATTATTATTACAGCTATATAATAAAGCTGATGCTATTGTTTGGATGTGAAAAGTCTTCCAAAACTCATGAGTTGAAGCCTGGTCATTAGCCAATGACACTGAGGGAAAGTGATGGAGCTTTTAGGAGATGGGGCCTAGTGGAAGGAAGTTAAATCATTGGGGACATACTCTTGAAGGGAATATTGGAAGCTTGACCCCTTCCTCTTGCTGGTTTTTGCTTCCTGGTTGCCATCAAGCAGACAGTATTCCTGTGGCATACGCTACCAGGGTGACTTACTGTGCTGCCACAGACCCAAAGCAAGAGGACCAGGCAACCATGAGTGGAAACTGTGAGCCAAAATCAATCTTTTCAGTTGATTAGCTCAGATATTTTGTCACAGCGACATAACACTGAACTAGATAGCGAGACTAAATAACATGCCAGAAGTTACTCAGCTTGAAAGTTGTGGGGACAGATTTTAAACCCAGAATTGTCAAACTTCAAAGTCACGCTCTTCTCTGTTAAAGGATATTGTTAAAAGATCAAAGCCCCATTTTATAGATGAGAAAATACAGACATGGTGGTGTATTGATGCTTATAACATGTATCAATCAATGTCATGAGAAAAATGTGTATATATGACGAACAAATTAGTCAGTGGTAATCAGGATATAAAGATTTTTTAAAAGTCAAGTGTATTTCTCAACCAAAATGAAGGTCATAGACTAAATGTGAAAGGCTGAAAAGTGATATTTCATCGAACTGATGCTGAAAAGCCAGTAGGAGCAGTATCTCAGTTACTCTTCTCTCATTGCTGGGAAAAAAACCCAACACTCAAAATGAAGGAAGGAAAGGTTTATTTAGCTCAGTTACTGGAGGTTTCAGTCCATGCTCAGCTAGCTCCAAGGCACAGTGACACATTGTAGAGAGCAACCTTTCATGGCATTGGCAAAGAGCAGAGAGCAAGATGGAGGAATAGCAGCAACAATGGCAGCAGAGAGCAAGTCTGTCTCTCTGTCTCCCTTATGTTACATTTAGGCCACCCCAGGCTGGATGTAGTACTCATTCCAGCAGCATTTACAAAATCCCAGTGGATCATGAGTCAATCACAAAGTCTAGATGTCTGGCCCATGGTTGCATGAGGCTTTGGGGGTACAATGAGACACAAACCATAACAAGCAGTTATTTTATTTTCACATGCAACAGCCTTCAACCAAAACTGATCAGAAGAAAGATAGTCATTACATATAGGTGAAGGGAACAATTCAGCAGGAAAGTGATAACTATTGTAAAGACCTATGCACTGAATGTCAGCAATCCAACTTTATAGAACAGAAATTACTAGAATTAAAAGAACAGATGAACAGCAATACGATCATAGTAGGGGACTTTAATACTCCACTCATGATTAGGAGGACCAGATCCAAAAATATTAACAAAGAAATATCAGAGTAAAATTACACCATTGAACAAATGAACTTAACAGATATCTATAAAGTACTTCATCCAACAACAGACATTTTTCTTAACAGCACATGAATGTGGTGGCATAGGCCTGTAATTCCAGTGCAGGGGAGGTTGAAGGCAGGAGGATCACCATGAGTCTGAGCTGTGTAGTGAGACCCTGCAACAACCAACTACATTTAAAAAAGTATGTTACTGAATAATTAAAGAATGACAAAGGAAATCATGGGATCATGGGATCGTCTTTTAAAATTGTCTAGTATTAAATGGCAATGAAAACACAGAATCTATGGGACATAACAAAAGTATTTCTAAGGGGGCAAGTTATAGCTATGAAGGTACAAATAAAAAGAATGGAGTGATCCCAAATAAATAAATGAATGATACATCTCAAGGTACCAGAAAGACAATAGCCCAAATCTGAAACTAATAGAAGGAAAGAAACTATACAGATGAGAGTTGAAATTAATGAAATTGAGATAAAAAAATACAAGAGATTAATGAATCAAAGATTTAGGTCTTGAAAAGAAAGAAAAGAGATATGAGGTGGGTGATGTCAGATGTCAGGGATTGAAAGGTAAGTAAAGAAGGTTTTTAAAAAGTCAGGTGGATTGAGGTTTCATATTCAGTGAAATTTACCCATTTTAGGGGCACGGTTCTATGGAACATAGACATTTGCTAACTTAGTATCACAGTTGGCAAATTACATAGTAGTGTAATGGTGAACACCTGCTATAAACCTGTCTGGGAGGCTGAGAGAGGAGGATTGCAAGTTCTAGGCCAGCCTGGACAATTTAGAAAGACCCTATATTGAAATCAAATAAGAAACGCTGGGGATGTAGCTCAGCAGTACAACACCCTTGGATTTGATTTCCAGTACTAAAAAACACCCCCATATTTCTGGCACTCTAAAATGTTATCTTCTGCTTCTTTGTAACCAAGCTCCTCTCTCCCTAGCCCTTTAGTTTTGCCTCCAGAGCATCATAAAATAGAAGCACAGATGCCCTTTTAATTCTTTTTTTATTGAAGCATTTACAGTTAATAAAATAGGACATCACATATATAGGTATATGTATTATCTGTTCATATACTTTACATACAATAAATGAGCTTTCACACATATTTATGTAAGCATTATTAAATCAAGATAGAACTATCACCTCAAAAAAAATCTCCTTATGCTGTGCCAGTAGTGACACTGTCCTTCTCAGCCTGACAATCAGTGACCTGTTTGCTATTCCTATACCTGCAGCTTTTCCAGCATGCCTATAGATAAATCACACTGTCTGTCTCCCTACACTCGCCATAGTGCTTTGAGACTCTCTGTGTCATTGCCTATATCTGCGATTTGTTCCTTTTTATCACTGAGTATATCCCTTACTAGGAATGCACAGCTTTTAGTGATCATTCACCACTTGAAAGACTGAAAATTATGAGTACCACTTGATAATATTTTACTGAGGATTTTTGTGTCTATATTCATGAGGAATTTTACACTGCACTTTTTTCTTTTGGGGGAATGTCTGTGCCTGGTTTTGAAATTAAGAAAATGGTAGGTTTCTGAAATGACTGAGTTGAATTCCTATCTCTTCTTTTTTCTGTAGAAATCTGTAGAGCAGCGATGTTAATTCTTCTTTAAATAACTCAGTATTTGAGTTCCCAGGGAAGCCATCAGAGTCTGGGGTAACCTTTGTTGGAAGGTTTTCAGTGTTGATTCAATTTGTTTAATATGTGTAGGACTGTTTTTGTTATCAACTTCTTCAGTGAAGCTTTGGTAATTTGTCTCTTCTGAAGAATGTGCCCATTTCATCTAGTTTATTAAATTCATGATAAAATTGAGAAGAAATCAGTTTTGGAATAACCAAACCCGCAAATGAATAACTCACCTGAAGAGACCAAAGAGGACAATGAACAAGGATTCTGGGTTAGAAAGTTAGTAGAAATTCATGCAGAACTATGTGCTTTATTGAAATAAGACAGATTATTAAAAAGTACAGTTATGCACAAAGATGCACAGTGTAGTGTTGATATAAAAATTTTAAACTTTATAAATGTCAGAGAAAGTGAATATGGCATAGTTACTTGATGGAATGTATATTTAAAATATGCAGAGCCAAATCTAGAAAGGACTACACTAAAATATTAATAGCTATTTTTTGAGGGTCATGACTATGCCATCTTTTCTGCTTTTTATTATATTCTCTAAATTTCCTATATAATATTTTTTGCAATGGGAGAAACTTGTTAAAACTAAATAGCATTTCCTTCCACTGCTAGTACAATGTAGGTAGCTGCTATCAAACCTGGAACCTAACATACAGAAGCCCCTCCCAGAAAGCATAATACACCACAGCTGGCCCCAGAAGGCAATTGCCTCAGATGGCCCTTCCTTCTAGAAACTTGAAACCTGATGCATCGGCTAGAGGCCTCCAGAGCTGCTATCTTGGATCTTCAAGGCAGGACACTGGTCCTGCCTCTGCCCCTTAGGGCCTGCTGTCACCTCTGGTCATTGGCACTTAATCCAGAGGCCTATTCTAGGGTTCTTATTCTCTCATTCCCAGGAGCCCACCCCATGCATCAAAGCCCCATTACTCCCTTCTGTTTTTTTAAAAAAAAATTTTATTTATTTATTTATTTGTTTGCTTGTTGTGTTTGTTTGTTTCTTTCTTTATTTATTTTGTGGCTGGCTGGTGGTGGCGCTGGCGCAGCATGTGGTGCTGGGGATCGAACCGCAGTCCCTGCAGTTGCCTGAGCCTTCCTAAGCAGGCGCTTTAGACCACTGAACCATCTCGCCGGCCCCCCATTACTCCCTTCTTGAAAGGACACCCACTACTGACCATGGGCATCATGGTCCTGTTGATGTCAAGCCTGAAGGCAGAGTGACACAGAGTCCCTCAAGAAGGAAGGCCATGTGAGATCTCACAGTTCTTCTAACCAGTCCTGCCATTTCCTGGACATTGTGCCTCTCTGGGGCACGGGGCAAGATGGTCCCAACCCCATGTGGCACCTGGAGTTTGGCCACTGGCCCAGCCCTTTACTCTGCATTAACAAGAAGAGGGAAGGTTAGGAGGGGAGAAGCAAAAGAGGAGGAAGAAGAGGGGAGAAATGAGGGGTGAAGAGGAAGAGAAGGCAGAAAAAGGGAAGAAATGGGAGAGGAAGGGAAAAAAGTGGGAAGAGGGTGTGTGTGTGTGTGTGTGTGTGTGTGTGTGTAGGAAGAAGCCAAGAGACAGAAGGAGGAGGAAGGAAGAATGGAGAGGGACAGGGATCCTGATACACCTTGCACAGTGAAATGACAGCCCCGTCCTTTCCCTTGGGCCTGGCTGGGAGGAGCCCTGGGGTTGCACACTGCCCTTCACCACCTTTGCCTGGGTCAGGACTTCCTCCTAGACTGACCTTCCTCAGGGAATGACAACTGAATCTCCAGGGGAGGAGGCCATGACAGGCATGCCCTGCTGAGCCCCATGTCCCCAGGGCCATGAAGACAGTCGTCACTGACTGGGTTTCACAGACACCTTCCTACTTTGCTTTTCATCCCAGGACAGAGACACTAAAAATGTCCTTGTCCTTATACCTGAGTACATGTTGCCACAGGGTCTTGCCAACACTAATCCTCTGGCCTGGGCAGCAAGACCCCAACCCTGAACCCCTCTCATGCTTCTCTGTTTGGGACCCCCAGGAGGCTCAACTACATTTGTGTGGAGTCCATGCAAAATGAAAATGTGGTGTCCCTTGAGAGAAAAAAGGCACTAAAACATAAAGTTTTAAATTATTTCTTTTTAAATTATTTCATTTCTATGACATTTAAATGTAAGTTATATATAAATATTCATTTAAATAAACATGTAATTTGTTTTATAGGAAATATTTAATTTATTTGCTCTATAGAGAGTGGATGTGGTAACAGTGGAATGCACAGCCTGGCATCACCCTTTCTCGCTGATTAGTGCTCATTAGTTACCTTGAGGACATCCCTGAGAATGCTTGTCGCCTTCACACCAGCTTGTATGCTTTGTCTCACTAAGGCAGTGGCCCCTCCTCTACACTGACCACACTGTAGCGGTCTGCACATGGAGGCATGGGGCCGTGTCAGTCTTGCTCACTAATCAGAGCCCAGCGCTGGGCACGAGCCTGGGGGACAGCGGTTGCCTAGTAGATATTTGATGGATGAGTGAGTGAGTGAGAGAACAAATGCACTCCCAGCAGAGAAAGTGTTGAGCTGTCACACGCAGTCAAGCTCCTGCCCTTGGGTCCATCTCCCCGCACTATCCACCAGCTGTCAGGTAGTCATATCAAACTCAGGTTTCCACACAGGAGCAAGGAATTGAGTGCTGCAGTTAAACAAAGCAGGGGACTGAGCCAAACTCCCCAAGGCAAGCTGCTTCCTGCTGCCACCCTGCCTGGCACCCCAGAGCCTACAGCCAGGCCTGTCTCACTGCCAACGTTCAGTTTCCAAAGCCCACAGCAGCCAGGGAATGTGGAGCTGGGGCTTAGGAGAAAGGTCACCCACAAAGCCCAGCAGGGGTGTGTGTGTGAACACACCTGAGCCTGGGGGTAGAGGGCTAGGCAGGGGCAGAATGAGAGGACAAAGGAAAGGAGCCCTGACCCACCAGGAACCTGGCCCAGTGCTAGGCACCTCATTTATGCCGTCCTGCTGAGAGCTCATTACAAACCTCAAGGACAGCCTTATTGCTCTGTTTTATAGAGCACAAACTAAAGTGTAATTTTATAGGAGTGTAAACTGAAGGCCAGAGAGGTTACAGACTCACTAAGGTCACAGGTACAGTTAGTTTTTGAGCTCAGCTCTGTAATTCCAAGAGTGAGGTCTGTCCTTAGGATGCAGAGAAGAGGCCTCTGGTCCTCTCTGCTGTCTCTCTCTATCAAGAGTGGTTCCCTCTCCTCTTCAGCTCATACAGACCTTCCAGTCTATGACAGACTTGAGGAGGCTGAGGACTAAGGGACCTGATGGGGCCTCCCTCCCACCCAGCTAGCTGCTAGGAGAGAAAAGTGCTATTAGGGCCTGGGGTGGGAGGCATAGGATATGGGGCTGGGGCAGTCACCAAGGACAGAGGGGTTCTTTTATGAGATCCTGGGCCTCATGGACACAGAAGGTTGCCCTGGGCTGATATAAGAGCATCTGGTTTCACCCCCAAAGCAGTTCCAGGAACACAGTGGCCTGAATGTGGTACTGGCAATCCAATCCAGCAATGCTGTACCACTAAACTACACATTTATTTATTATTTATTTGTTTTCCCATTATATAGTATCTTGCTAAGTTCCCCAAGTTGGCCTCAAACTTGCAATCCTCCTGCCTCAATCTCTGAAACAGCTGGTGTTATAAGCATACATCACTATGTGTAGCTCTGAGCAGAATCCTTTCTGTGTCTCAGCCTTAATTTCCTCATGTCCAGAGGGAAGTGGGCCCAGGAACTCTTCCAGGCTCTCTCCAGTATTAGATAGGGCCTAGCCCACTGCATGTATTGGCAGAGTGTTTACAGAATAGTGGGGTAAGCAGCCAGATGGTTGAGGATTAGTGGCAGGGCAGGGGGTCCCCTTAGTTGAATTGCTCCTTGGGATGTAATGCTGATGAGTCTCATGATGAGCTGCATATTTATAGCTCTGTTTTCTTCACCAGTGATTTGCAAATATTTATTCACAGATCCTCACAGTGTTCTGGGGAGGTAAGTCAGGAGGGTGAGGCCTATTTTACAAGCTACGTAAGATGGTGAATATTGGGTAGGAGTAGAAAAATTGCTGGAGCCAACCTTGCAATTTCCAGAAAAAGTAGTGTCAGAAATGTTCTGGTCTAATTTGACTGCTGTGTCATTGGGCTTGTTCACACTAGAGAGGCTCAAATTGGGCAGCTGCAGAGAAAAGCTGTGTCTTTGGCCTGCAGAACTAGTTTAAAAATTTATAGCTAGCATTTAAACATGGGAAGATAGGGCACAAGACTTATCCATAGTTATTAGGGTATAAATGGTAACACCCATTGATTGATATGTCCTACTAAAAGCTGACATACGCCTGTCCAGTAACCCAGCAATTCCGTTCGTAGGTAAACACCCAACCCAAATGCCTGCATGTTCTGGAGACCGAGTGACATGTACAAAACTGTTGAGGCAGCATGATTTGTAATGGACAAGCACCAGAAACAGCCCACATGCCCATCAACAGTAAATTGATAAATAAGCCATAGTGTGAAGCAACAGCTACAGTGTGATAAAATCTCACATGAAGTGGAGCAAATAAACCACTTGAAAGCTCTGTGACTCCCATTTATAGGGTTCCGTTTATAGGAAGTTCGAAATTAAGCTAACCTAGTTTATGGTGTCAGAAGCTGGGGGCCTATTACCTTTAGGAGGATGTGACTACAAGGCCCTGAGCCACGGCCTACTACGGGGGCTGCATTCTGGCTCTCAGCCTGGGTGCTGCTTTCCCAGGTGTGCTCATTTGCACTTAATGCCAATGGGGAAACTTTTCTGAATGCACATCACATTGGAACATAAAGGTCTTAGAGAGCAGCTAAAGAATTAAAAGGTAAAAAAGGGAGATTATTTCTCACTACCTAGATCTTCTGCTTCTCTGGTAAATAAGAAGCACTGAGCATTCTGACCCTGCCTGGCTGTCCCCAAGACACATCTTTTCCTTACAGAGGGTTTGGACGTCTGTGGGCACAGTTATCACCACTGTCTCACCCCTACCATCGCAGCAGGGAAGCGGGTTGCTGTTAACATCCCGCTGCACCGCTGTTTCCCTAGAGGTGAATTTCCCTATACCATCACATCTATCAAAATCTGGCCTTAGACATGATTCACCACAGTCACCCCTACCTTAGGGTGCTGGTGATGCAGGCTAATCCTGATATAACATGGGAGGAACCACACAAAGCAGCTGGGGGTGTAGTAGGGATAGGGACATTGGGGGGCCACTTGCAGGCTAGCTATCACATTCCTTTTTATTTTCTGTTTTTTTTTTTTTTTTCTAAACCAAATTGTCATTTGGACCAAACCAATACTGCCCAACATGATCTCAGCCCATGATCTGATGCAGCCAGATCACACATTGTCTTGGAACCTAAACAGGAACATGGATAAGGGAATCTCCGTTTGCTATAAGTGGCAAACTGAGGAATGGTTTCCAAAGACTCCAGTTCTGACCCCTGAACCCTGTGAACGTGATCTTAGAGAGGAAAAGGGGGCTTTCAAATGTGATGAAGTTAAAGATCTGAAAATGGAGAGGTAATCCTGGATTCTCCACGTGGGCCCCAAGTGCAATTATAAGAGTACTTAAAAAAAGGAGGCAGAGGGAGCGTTGACACAGAGAAAGAAGGCAGCATGGTGCCCAGCTGCATGCTGTGCTGCTGGGGAGGAGCCATGGGCAAAGAAATGCAGGAAACTATCACACCTGGGAAAGGTAGCGATTAATTCTTTCCTAAGCCTTAGGAAGGAACATAGTCCTGCTCAGGCCTTGATTTTGGCCCTATAGAACTGATTTCAGACTTTTAGTTCGACTATAAGAGAATCAATGTCTCGTTTGAAAGACAAATTATGATTTGTTACAATGACAATAGCAAACTAATACACTATAGCTATTGGCATAATCAGGAAAGTTTAGAGAAAGAATGAATGTACACAACACCTCTGGTTCCAGAGCACTATATGCAAGAGATTTCAGACCTCATAAACCTTCGTGGTTAAGGGGAAAAAGGATTCGACACCAAAGCCATTATTTTTTTTAAGCCAAATTGTCATTTGGACCAAACTAATATTAACCAATCCTATTCCTACTGTGTGCACATGAGATAAAATGAAGTGAGTTCTCCTGGGTTAGAACCCACAAGTCAGATGTGTGACCTTGAGAAAACTCTGCATTAAAAGCACATGGCTAGGGACAGAAGCCCCTTCACAGTCCTTGCATAGTCACCTGCCCTCCCCAGAAACTCCATTTAGCTATTCTGGGTCACGCATGGGCATCAGTGGCTTATGAAAGTCCCAGGTAACCCTAGTGTGCACCCAGGGCCCAGTGCCTCCAGGACTTTCTTTGATCTCAGATCCTCCTCTAGGAAGGAACTCCTAGACAGGTCACCTATTGCTGGATATGACGAGCCTTAGTTAAGCAACCTATCTAAAGCACTTAGCACAGTACACAGTCAGTCAATATTCATTACCATCAGACTTCAAGCCGAGCAGATGGGTCATCTTTCTGTGACTTTGGCTCTCTTACATTTCTGAGTAAATAGATATTTTAGTAAGTCACTATCATGGTGATATTTTCAGGCACACTGACATCAGACATCTCAAACTCTGTGGAGACGTAAGGCCTGGTCTAGTCAGAAGTCTGGATCCCTTGGGCTTTGTTTGTTGGGTTCCAGAGTCAGACTCAAAGTATAAAACAGGTGCCAGTATTACCTTGGCAGGTGTCCTGCTCCCAGGTGGCCTTAGGGTCACAAGACGTTATTCACATAGTTGTATTCTACTCTGACAGTCAGATCAGAATTTAAAAATCCTCCCTGAGGTTTCTCAGAGAAAGAGGAAGAGCCTGATTTACTGTGGACTCAGGACTTCCTGAAGGGGTGGCCTTGAATTTGGGGGAAATAATTGCTTTTCTCTTCTATGCTCAGTGGTGCTGATACTGCTTTACTGCCAGAAAGGAAGAGACCCTAGGAGGCTTGGAGCCTAGAGAACAAAAAATGGAAGAAGTGAACAGGGCCAGATTCATGTCTCATGGGGCCCAAGCCCCGTACACTGGGGGAGGGATGCTCTCTCCCTGCCCCATGCTCTATGAAGTTCATTCTAAGAAGGTTGCTTCTAAGAAGACTGATGAAGCAGGGTTCCCTATGTCACTGAATTTACAGCTCCATTCAATACATCTCATCTTTGTGCCCCTCTGCCATTCGAATGGTCCTTGATAGAATGCAACCTCAGAGAGCCTCCATCAGTTGCAGGATAGCTCTGCTCTTACTCCGCCTCTTTGGGTTTTATTTTGCTGGAAAACAAGATTAAACATCTTTTCTTTCCCTCTGGGTGTTGAGAGCTGGGAAGCCTGATAAATAAACATGTCTATTAAAGGCGTTGATCTGTCCCCAGCAGGGAGTAATTGCACCTCCAAGGCCTCAGATGCTCCTGTTTCCTATGAATTGCCTCTACCCTGCCCTGCCATACCTCTCTGCCTTCTCTGAACTCAGTTTTCTCTGGGTTAAAATCAGGGAAATCACACTGCTAACTCATACTCTCCCTATCAATGTGATGAATGCCCTTGGCTTATGTCATAAAAAACAGGGCAGGGTTTACTTCAGCTAGAAAACCATAGGATAGCCTTGTGGGATTCTTAACACAAAACATTGGCCTTTTAGTTTAGAAGCAGCTAATAGCTGAGTCCCCAAGTGCCTACCTCCACTCTGGCTTCTTAGCCTCTGCCCTGAGACCCACAAACTTATGAACGACATGCACAGTGTGGTGGATTGACAATTGGTGATCAGCTTGTAACATCCAGCTGAACTAAATCAGTGTGGTGCTGGGTATGTGAGGCCCACCTGAGGATTGTTGACAACACCATGAAAACAAGAACTAGAGAGGAGGAAGTGGGAGTTGGTTCTCCTGGGGCTGTTGATTCTCCTAGGGCAGCTTGTCATGCTGGCTTTCCTGGTGTAGACTTGGCTGTTCTTGTCATCAGGAGAGCTTGGGAGCTTGTCACTGAGAATGGCTGCTGTTTGCCTTGTGGGAGCTCTGGTCCTCGATTTTAGCATTGCTTCCTAGTTTGAAAGGAGGATAGGACAATGTTCAGTGTCCTGAAGAAGCTCATCAAGTTGGCTTTTCTTTTATTTATTTATTTATTTATTTATTTATTTATTTGCTTGTTGTGTTTGTTTGTTTCTTTATTTATTCATTTTGTGGCTGGCTCAGCCTGCCCTGGTGGTGGCGCTGGCGCAGCATGTGGTGCCGGGGATCAAACTGCAGTCCCCGCAGTTGCCTGAGCCCTCCTAAGCAGGCGTTTTAGACCACTGAACCATCTCGCCGGCCCCAAGTTGGCTTTTCTGATATGGATTCAGCTGCTATCAGAGAAGCTTAGGACCTTGGCACTGAGAATGGCTGTGGTACCTTTCAGGGGAACTCTAGTTCTGAGAGTTGCTTCCTGGCTCTAGTGCAGATCGCTGAGCCTGCTAGCACAGACTGTCGAGCTTCCACCACTGACCTTTGGGCCTTCCCAGCACAAATCCATAAAACAGACTTGCACAAGGAATTGTCATGGTCTTCAGCTGGCCTTGTGGAGGACATTTCTGTAGGATCCAGGCCTTTACCTGGATTCTTTGAGTTTTTAGTGTGTGAACAGATTTCCTACACTCTATGCATATGACTCTTCGGGTAACTATTATATAAATAATATGTATTGAATTGTTCCCTTTGTAAACTCTAACTACAGCACACGGCATATGCAGGAGCATGCCTGACTCAGCATGGGGAACACAAGGACCAGACTATGCTAACTGACCAGATATTCTGCTACTTAGTGTTTCAAATAGTACAGCTGGGCTCCTCCACAGGCTGTACCACCTCTGAGTTATGAAACAGGCTTCACACGAATCTTCTTCTACTCTATGACATCTAAACCAAGTCCAGCTTGAGGAGGATCTGGGGGCATAGCTAGGGATGGAGCCATTTCCAACAGCAGGATTGAAGGTCTGTGGCAGAGTCTCCTCATGGTTTTCCAGTGTCGTGTCTTCCTGGTGAGGTACCAAAATAGAAGCCCCAGTGTTCTGGCCACCTAAAGTAAGCACCATTTTTTGCAGCCTTCATTGCAGTGTTGTGCACAGTATAACTGTTCCGGCCAATGGTATGTGGCCTAGTAGGAGTGTTTTCGGGGACTCTTCCTTTAAAGCATGCCCTGCCTTCCTAACTTCACCCCTCCCTGCATTCTACCCCTGGGGTGTGGGTGTGGTAGCTGTCACTTTGAATTACACAGTCAGTGCCCACTGCTAGGAAAGACCAAATGGTATACAGGAAAGGGAGCATGTCCTTGAGACTCACAGGGTTACTTCCCCTGATTGCCTCATTCTGGGCTTCTTTTATTTATGTAGCCAAATCAGCTATCATTGGAAGTAAGCTATTGTTATTAGGTCCTGTGCTACTCAGAGATGAACCTAATTCTCTCTCAGCCATGGAATCTAAGGAACAGTGATTGTTAGCTAAGTCAACCTCCTGTCTTAGCATTCCTCCATGCCTCCTAGGACAACATCCAAACTGCTTAGCTGAACTTATCGGGTCTTTGTTAGCCCTTTTGCTGCTTCTGCCAGGGCTCTTTCCCTTGTCCCCACTCTGCTATCATGCCACAGGCCCCAGCCAGAAGAAGCAGCTCACTCAACCCACCACTCCCCTGGCCCCAAGCTCCTCTCGCCTTTGGCCTCCTGCACCTGCAGCTCTGTCTTCCAGAAATATATTTTGTTCTTTAATGCAGCATTCTGGACTTGGCTTCCAGGGTGCTTCCCCTCCCCAGGCTTCAGTTTGCTGTTTGTTCCCATTTCCTGTTTGTCTGCTCTCTTGGCACCACTGGGCTTCCTGCACTGCAGGAAAGAAACTTGCCAGTTGCTGTCTCTGTCTGCCTCCCTGGTGAGCCACCTGAGGACTGAGATGGTGTCTGCATTGCTAGCACCTGGCACAGGGCCTGGCCACTGGTGACAGGCGCTGAGTGAAGGAAGGATGCCTGCTAATGTGGGAACTGCTGGGCCTGAGGAGGGGCTGTGCTGAAGACACAGTCTTTGAACCCCAGGGAGCTGGCTAGAGATAAAGTAGAAAGTAAGCACACTCCAAGCCTCCACTCCTTTCTGATCCCTCCTCTGGTCACCTCAATGTCAATCCCTCTGGATCCAAAGAGGCCCTTGTGTGTTCCTTGGCAAATCTGCACTGCCTGTCGTTAGCAACAGGGCAGCATTTCAAGTTCACTCAATCATCAAATGTGTGAAGATGCACCGGGCCCCTGCCAGCACATTGAACTTCAACCAGTGCCTCTTAATGGCTTGTAACCAGCCGCGATAAGAGTATGGGAAAGCCAATCACCTGGGCTTCACTAACAGCATGCATTCAGTACCAAATTGTGGGTGCAAGGAATAAACATTGTTTAATGGCTGTTTAAAGTTGGCTGGACTGAGACTTCACCATAGTCCTCTTCTTTTATAATATCAAAGACAGCTAAGAGAGCAGAGGTTGCTCAAGTCACGTAGAGGCTGAGTGGGGATGAGGACCCCAGGCTCTGACACCCAACTTTCTGCCCTTTGTACCACCCCTCCCAATTTCATCACTGTTTTCCAATAATTAACTCTGAATTTAGATAACAGTGAGGACTCTGAGGGACAAATCAATCTGGAAAGTCATAAAGGGGACAAGTCTATCCATACAGTCTCTGAACCAGGAAGATACATTCCACTTATTTGCTAACATAATCTGTTCTTAAACTTTTATGAACAAGTTTAAATAGACACAGAAATAGAGGCAGTATAATGAAATCCTTTGTGTCCACCAGCTGCCAGCGTTATCAACGCTTGCTGCTCTTGGTATAATTTGGAATCCCATTTCCTCTCCAGGGAACTAGAAGAGACCTACACTGCAATCAGAATCTTTTCAAATTACAAACTAGATGGTATCAACCTCCTCTTCTTCCTCCAAATTCTGTAGTAGAGGTGTGCTCTGCTCTTGAAATAAAGATGGAACAGATGCCCCACCCCAGCTGGGACAGCCTATCACTGGACTTTTAAGTGACAGAAAAATACATTTTTGTGTCATTTAAGCCACTTTTATTTGGAAGTTTCTCTTACATCAGTAGTCCTCAAACCTGGCTACACCCTGAAATCCAAGGAAAAGCTTAAAAATTAAATAAAAATAACAAAACCAGAAATCAGAATCAATATCCAGGATCTCTACTGATGTGTGTGGCTCAGGCATCCATTTCTAAAAGTTCTCGGGGGAGGCTAATGCACAGCCACAGCTAAGAACCACTGCTTAATTACACTTGTCTGAATTGATTCTGACTGATAGGTAGACCCATTGAAAGGGCATCTTTTCTCAAGGAGTCCGGGGAGGAACCCAGGGCTCCTTTGTTTGCTTCCACAGAGCTTGGTGCTAATCTCTGTGAGCAGGTGTCTCATAGCTCACCATGCTAGTCTGGTTTGGATCAGTCTCCCCACTTCCCATGAGCTCCTCCAGGGCGGGACCATGCGAGACTTATCTAGACTTACTCAGCCTGTGAGTCAGAGCTCTTACAAGGTCTTGAAAAGTCTATCTGGTCTAGTCCTTGCCTCTTCCATCACCATTAGCCCCTTCTCACAAAATCAGTAGCTTAAGACAACATAAATGTATTGTTTTTAGTTCTGGAGGTCAAAATTTCAAACAGTTATCTCCTGGGACTGAAATCCAAGTGCTGGTAGAACTGTGTCCCTCTTAGAGACACTGAGGGAGAAATGGCTCCCTTGCCTTTTTCAGCTGCTCATGTTTTTTGTCTTGTGGCTGTAACACTCCAACCTCTCTTTCCATCACTGTCTCTCTCTGATTCCAGATTCCCTTTGATAAAAACCCTTGCAGTTACATTGGACCAGCAATGTAGAATACTATCCCCTCTGAAGATTACTAGGTGTAGAGTCCCCTTTACTCTGTAGGGCAATGTAATTACAGGTATCAGGTATTAGGATGTAGGCATCTTTGGGAAGCTTATTCTACCTACAAAAATTAGTGAACATGGTGTGAGGATAAAGCAAATGGAGATACTGTGGTTTGGGTCTAGAATGTCCCCCAAGGGTCCTGTGTTCAGGGGTAGACCCTGTGCAAAGTGATTGCATCATGAAGGCACTAAGCTATGACTTCCAGTCATAGCTGGATGGGCGTTTCAGAACTGGGGCCTAACTGGAGGAATCAGGTTATTGGAGACACACTACTGGGCTGTATCTCCATGCTTCCCTCTCCCGCTCCAGCTTCTTGGCCATGAAGTGAGTAGCTTTCTTCTGCCAGGATGTTTCTGCCTCACCTCAGGCCTAAAAGACAGAGCCAGCTGAAACCATGAGCCAAAAATAAACCTTTCCTTTTAAAAGTTACTTTTCTCAGGTATTTTGTCACAGAAAAAAAACCCCAAAAAAACTGATCAACATAACAGAGCTTCCAATTTTTCAAAGAAAACTAGAAATATCTTTTGTTCTTCTCCCTCCTCCCCTCTTCCTTCTCCTTTCCAGTTTTCTCACCTGGGTCTTCACAGTCTCACTGGTGCTCTCAGGGTGTCACTGGAAAGCAAGAAACCAGTCTAGGTTTTTTGAGTAGGAAGAAATTTAATACAGGGAATTAGACAAATATAGTGTTGGGAGTCTGAGAAATCAAGGGCAGGAAGCCATGTTCAGGAAGTGGGGAAATTGGGATTATGGGAAAGCCATCACCAGTGTTCTTTGTTGCCCATAGTCCAGAACTGAACATGGATCAAAGCCACAGAGAGAAATCCACCTTTATAGATGCCCATGCATCTGCCCATGTGCTCTACTTCTATCTTGGTGCTATTTATGTGCCTAGGCAAGAGCCTGTCTTCCAGTCTGAACCTGGAGACTAATCCCTTCTGTGACCTTAGTCAGGTCCCATTCCCTTTCTTGGTCTTAGTTTTAAAAATGAGGTACAGAAAGGAGAAGAAAACAATAGGCAGAAAGAGCACTGAGTCTGTGGGAAGCACTCAAGGCTGGTTTTGTCTGACAACATTCAGACTTCGGTCATGTTCCTAGGCTGTAAGCTTCACCTGGAAGTTGAAGAAAAGTGCACATTTTGGTTTTATTTTTAAATGCATTTCTATTTTTAAATGCCCATTCCCTGGAAATCCCTCAGTGTGTGACACAGTCTTCCATCCTCAGGTCAAGTGCAGAGAGTGATTATACTCAGTATAGAATAAACAGTCCAGTTCAAATGGCTTTTTGTTGGAATCTATGTGATCTGTTTGTTATTCTCAGAGCTGGAGCCTGCTTCAGTAACTTCCTAGACATATAAGGCTTTAAAACACTGAAGAATAGAAATCATTTCTCTTTTCTTAATCTCCACCCCAAACACATTCCTGGTTGACTTTCCCTTCTATAATGACCCAACTGTGGCTTGTGTTATCTCACCCTTCGCCTTTAGATCATTTTATCTAAACATTCGGTGGCTCCAGGCCCAGTGTCCACTACAGAGGTCTGACTTTTTCTCCCCCTAATTGAAAAATGGAACCAAAAATATTCCTGAAAATAGTCAACTTTCTGCAAAAATTTTTGTATTTTTTTCCTCAGCCACTGCACAGTCATCCTTCTCTCCAAACCAGAAATGTCCTGCACTATGGAAGGTTCTTATGTTTTTGGAACATTTTGCCTTTTCTTTTTTTTTTTTTGTACTGGGGATCGAACTCAGAACCTTATGCTTCCCAGGCAGGTGCTGGGGGCTGATACATGCTTTGTTGTGGATTCACCACCTGCCATTGATAAGGCTGTTAATGACTGACCGGTTTATCACTAAGTCAATCAACACTAGAGTGTGCTGCAGAGTGTCCAACGGGTGTTGCCTGTCCACATGCTATGAAGGAGGCAGAAAAAGCTTTGTAAGAGGGTAATGTGTTTCCTGGGGAGCCCCAAAGAAAGGGTGAGCATATGGTGACATGAGACAAAACATAGTGCCTCAAAGAAGGGATAAATTTTACAGGGGGTTTTCTGAACATCCTAAGGATGGTATGGCCCCAAAAGATTCCTTTGCCATGTAGCTTAAGAAAGAACATAACACATCTAGTTATGTGTTAGTTTATATGTGGAGAGATGGGGATTTCATGCAGGGAACTGGGGAGTCCACACCAGTGGTAAGGCCCAGAGGAAGATCAGCACTGATCCCTCCCAAGCAGCATGGATAAGGCCTGAAAACTTGTTACCATCTCCGGCAACTGTGGAGCCATTTACACAAGACACATTCCTGAAGCTTTGATTTGAAGAGCAGGTAGCCGGAGTTAAGCAGCTGTAGCCACTTCACAAGCTGAAAAAGGGAAGGAATGCTGCTGAAAATCCTCCTGTTTCTGCCAGTCCTGCAACTGATGCTCCAAAGACACGCAAATACTCTTCACCTTGCCCCTCTCTTTAGCATCTGGCTGACCGGCAACACCCAGGTCATACACAGAATTCCAACTGCAAAGGGGTCTGGGAAACCCAGCTGTTGGCTTTTGGACCTCTTCAATAGGAAGGAGGGTTTGTGAAGATGGAATGAGTTGTGTTCTGGATGTCTGTCTTAGCAGTCTTCAGAGCAACAAGATGGAGAGCCCAAATGTCCAACAGTAGTCAGCTGGGCATAGTAGCACATGTGTGTAATCCCTGCACTGGGCCTGAGGATGATGAGTTTGAGGCCACTGTGGGCTACATAGTGAGATCTTGTCTTGAAAAAACAAAAGCCAAAACCAAAACACAAAACAACTGTCCAACAGAACTGCTACAATAGACTTATATGCCACCTTGCCGAGGATATTATCCATAGTATTAGGACCCAAAAGTTCCTAGAACAGTACTTATAGTGGTACTTGTTTTTTAAGCATTAAAATAGAAACCACGATATGATTTCATTTTTATTAAAAGGTGTTTTGAAAGATGCAAGGGAAAAAGGACTAGAAAGATGAACATCCTTTTTTTTTTTTTTTTTTTGAATGTTATGTATTTAGTACAGAGCCCACAGGGTCTCACTACATAGACTGGACTGGTAGGGGTCCTCCTATTTTCAGCCTCCCAAGTGCTAGAACTACAGGTTAGCTCCGCCATGCCCAGTCTCAGTCACCGTCTAATTGTGCCCCGGCTTGTGGTGCTAGGGATTTAGAACAGCCAGTCTTAATAACGGTTACCTTTGGGTGACAGGATTATATTTAATTAAATATATAATATATATTTGTCCTTAAAATCTTAAAGGAACTGGAGAAAACAGGAGTGAAATTTCGAAAAGTAGTTACTCGGGTAAGAATGAGAGAGAAGCAAGTCAGAGAAGGGGTTAAAAGATGGCAATGGAGTCCGGTGCCCCTCCAGCCAAGGAGAATCTTACTGCTGGACCTGGGGAAGCTCCTTTCTCATTCTGAGTTCTACTTCCTTTGCTAAACCAGCACCCGAGATTTGTCTTGAGACACGTAGCCGCCCACCCACCCACCCACCAACTCAAGGAGAAGCTGGAGCCGCGGGCCTGGGCGAGGAGCCCGGGTGGAGAAGCTTGCGGGGGCCCAGGGGCTTCCCGGGGGGTGTGGGGTGGGGCTGGGGTGTGGAAGGCGCTCCCCACCCCGCCCCGCCCAGGCGGAGCCTCCCGCGCGGAGCCCTGCAGCGCTGGGCCGGACTTGTCGCGGTCCGGGCCGCGGCGGGACTGCATCGGGACAGCCCGCCCTCCTCTGAACCTGGACTGGAGCTGCCCACGGTGCCAAGTCTGCCGCAGGTAGCTAGCGCCCTTTCCCCCTGGGCCCCGGCAGCCCTCCTGCCCGTCCCTGCATGTGGCCTTGTTCTCTGAACCTCACTACCCCTCTTCCCCTTCCCACCTTCCGTCCTGTCCTGCTAGGTGGCCTGGGGACGCAGAGCTCCCACACAGTCCTGTTAGCTTGACCCCAGCACCCCGCACACTCCGCGCTCTCCAGCCTGGCCCCGATGCAGGGGGACTTGGTGCGGGGGGGGGGGGGGGGGTGAGTGAACGATGCCAGGGCCCTAGCACAAGGTGAACTGTAAGAAATTCTCAAGCAAATGAGATGCTAGGTCTGTAGAAACTCAGGATGAAGCTGTCATACTTTCTCGCTATCTGCAGCGAGTCCCTACAAGACCAAAGGTTCCATTTTTTTCCAGAATAGAGGTCACCCTCAGGGCCGAATATCCAGGATGACCTAGGAAGGTTTGGTGAATTTACACTGAGAAGATGATCTGCACACCGTGACATGTGCGCCACCCGTGAGCAGCGCTCTGACTCTATGCTAGTGGAGGTGACATCCAGACCTCATGTAGGCCCTGAGGAGAAGGAGGCTCGGGATCTTTTAGAAGAAGCTTGCCAGAATCCACTCGGGCCCCCTGTTGTTCCTGTCTTGGACAGAAGCTTTCTTTCCCCCAATAAATATATCTGCTTTTAAATAAATAAATAAATAAAGTTTGCCAGCATTGACCATCCTTGACGCCTGCTTTTCACCTCCAGCCCTCCACCTTGTGAATGGGTGAACCCCTCTTTCCTCCACTTCCCCTGGAATTCTGCCTCTCCGAGACCCACGCCTCTTGGTGCAAGATTGCTTCCATCCCAGTATGTGACAGGACCCTGCTCAAAATGGAACTTAGGTGCACCTTCACCATCCCCACCGTGCTGGCTCTGTGTCCCTCAGAGGGAAGGCTGTCCTACTCAGCCCTGATGCTGTGGGACTCTTCTGAATGAATTCTTTAACTCCCTGCACGTGGGTGGACCGCGGTGAGTGCTGGGACCCAGAGGGCAGGCCGGCAAGTGCAATTCCATTCTGCTGCTGGGAGGGGCAAGACTCATGCCAAGACAGCAAAGGTAGAGGAAGGACTTTAATCCTAACCAGAGATAACTGTTTCAGCTAATTTAAGAACTTTATACAGTTTGATGTTCATCTAATAAACTTTAGGCACTGTTTAATTTTCTATCAGTTGTTGTCTTAATAAATTTACACTGTTTTGAGAGGCATAGTTGAGAATAAACAGAACCGTATTCCCAGTGGCTGCCCTATTTGCTGTACCCCTGGGAAAGCTGAGGCTGGAGCTGGGATGGGCTGAAACTTGAGGGTTGAGGAGGCTGGGATGGCTTCAGAGGCACAGTCTGCCCTGACTCCAGGGTAGAATGTGTCTGGCTTTTTGTAAGTTAAAACCACAGCCAGCATTAACCCAGATAGCATTTCAATATTGGGACACTGAGGCTCAAGGTGATGTTTTAAAGCAAATATCTCTGTCTTGTGAGTAACACTGTCTCCAAATGCCTTTGGTTTCTACTCAAGTTGTAGGCCAATTCCTCAGTGGCCTTTGTGACTATCTGGATATTGCTTTATCATATCATTCATTCTAACTATTGAGCAACTGTTCTATAGCAGACAGAATCAGGGACATAGCAGTGAATAAAACAGATGATCAATCAAGATCTCTGCCCCCGTGGAACTTACAGTCACTGGAAGGAGGCAGCCAGTAAACATATACACATGTGAATACAGTATTTGGAATGTGAGCCCAAAGAATACAAAGTGGGGTGCATGGGAGGGAGCTTATTGGGTAGCAGGAGTTGCAGTGTTACAAAGGGTGGTTAGGGAAGGTCTTGTTGAGGAAATAACATTTGAGCAGAGACCCAGAAAAGGTGTGGATGTAAGCCACAGAGTTAGGGAACATGTAGAGTTAGATCCCTTACAATACATATTTTTAGAGTTGAATCAGAATGTCTAAGTTGGTAGGCTTTGGGTGTGCCTTTGTCCCCTGCTGTCTGTTCACCCCGGTTCTTTTTTTTTTTTTTGAGACAAGGTCTTGCTATGCAGTTCAGGCTGTCCTTGAGCTCAGTTTTTGTAGCTCAGGCTGGTCTCAAACTCACACTGATCCTCCTGCCTCAGCCTCCCAAGTGCTGGGCCTACAGGTGTGCGGCACCATGGCCCAGCTATTCACCCTGGTTCTATCTGTCCCTCTCCAGGGTAGCCAGCATGCTGCGCTGCCTGGCGCGCCATCTGCTCTGCCTCCAAGGCAGGACTGCCCAGTACTCCTCAGCTGCAGCCCTCCCCAACTCCATCCCAAACCCAAACATCCACTACAGCCAGCTCTTCACCAACAATGAGTAGTGTGATGCAGTCAGCAAGACCTTTCCCACAATCAACTCTACCACAAGAGAGGTCATTGGCCATGTGGCTGAAGGGAACTGGGCTGATGTGGATCTGGCTGTGAAAGCAGCCCAGGAGACCTTCCATCTGGGGTCACCATGGAGCCGTATGGATGCCTCAGAGCGGGGCCGACTCTGGAACCGACTGGCTGACCTGGTGGAGCGGGATTGTGTCTACTTGACCTCACTGGAGACCTTGGACAATGGGAAGCCTTTTCAAGAGTCTTACGCCTTGGACCTGGATGAGGTTATCAAAGTGTGCTGCTACTTTGCTGGCTGGGCTGACAAGTGGCATGGCAAGACCATCCCAATGGATGGGGAGCATTTCTGCTTCACTCACCATGAGTCTGTGGGTGTCTGTGGCCAGATAATCCCATGGAACTTCCGCTTGGTGATGCAGAGCTGGAAGCTTGCCCCAGCACTAGCCACAGGCAACACTGTGGTTTTGAAGGTTGCTGAGCAGACCCCTTTTTCTGCCTTGTACTTAGCCTTCCTGGTTAAAGAGGCTGGCTTTCCCCCTGGTGTGGTGAATTCCATCATAGGCTATGGCCTGACAGCAGGAGCAGCTATTGCCCAGCACATGGATATTGATAAAGTAGCCTTCACTGGCTCCACTGAGGTGGGCCACCTGATCCAGAAAGCTGCAGGCAACTCCAGTCTCAAGAGAGTCACCCTGGAGCTGAGTGGGAAGAGCCTCAGCATTGTACTGGCTGATGCAGACATGGAGCATGCTGTGGACCAGTGTCATGAAGCCCTCTTCTTCAACATGGGCCAATGCTGCTGTGCCAGTTCTCGAACCTTCATTGAAGAATCTATCTATGATGAGTTTCTCAAGAGAGCTGTGGAGAAAGCCAAGCAGAGAAAAGTTGGAAACCCTTTTGAGCTGGATACCCAGCAAGGTCCCCAGGTGGACAAGGAGCAGTTTGACCAAATCTGGGGCTACATCTGTCTTGGCCAGAAGGAGGGGGCAAAGCTTCTTTGTGGTGGGGAGCATTTTGGGAAGCAAGGTTTCTTCATCAAGCTGACGGTCTTTGGTGAGGTGCAGGATGACATGAGGATTGCTCAGGAGATCTTCGGGCCTGTGCAGCCTCTGTTCAAGTTCAAGAAGATTGAGGAGGTGATTGAGAGGGCAAACAACACCAGATATGGGCTGGCTGCTGCTGTGTTCACACAGGACCTGGACAAGGCCATGTACTTCACCCAGGCACTGCAAGCAGGGACTGTGTGGGTGAATACATACAATATTGTGACCTGCACACACCATTTGGGGGCTTTAAGGAATCTGGCAATGGGAGGGAGTTGGGGGAGGATGGGCTTCAAGCCTACACAGAGGTGAAGACAGTCACCATCAAGGTTCCTCAGAAAAACTCATGAGAACAGCCCCGTGGAGGCCCAACCCCGTCCAGCCATTTCATAGCCAGCTGGAACAGTGGTTGTCAAATGAGTTTTAGGCATGGGATCCCTTTGTTTGTTCTGGATACAAGGGAACCCCACCAAATCAAGCAATTAAATTAGAACTATTCTATTTGAAACAGGCCCAGAGGCTAGACTCAGAGTCCTATCCACCAGCTCCCCAGTCCCTGATTGCTTGATGGAACTTGATTTACTTCTGTGAAAGCTTAGCAGTCTCTGGAAGACCAAATAAAAACCACTAATTAGATGGATAGTCACTTAGTCCTTCCTGCAGGTCCAGGGACTTTCTAGTGGATTAATTTACTGGCTTTGTGGATGGACTCAACTCAGACATAAGCTTGAAAGGTATTAGAAATCCTGAACTAAGTGGACATTCAGTCTTGGTCCTCTTCATCAACTTAAGTGGAAAACCAGGGCTGCTTTTTTCTTCTAAGTACCAACTGTTGGCTGTTTTGTTTGCTTGTTCTTTTTGCTACTGATTTTTCTTAATCTGAAAGAAGAGGTAGGCAAAGCATGAAATTACATAATCATACCTTCAAAATGAAGTCAAACGCCCCAAATGTCTGTCAGCTGTTGAGCAGATAAACAAAATGTTTGCATGAAGTTTTCAACTATTAATTGTAGGAAGAAGAATGAAGTACTTCTTTTGAGATCATCATGCTATGGGAAAGAAACCACACACACAAGGCCACATGTTATATGTTTGCATTTATATGAAATGTTCAGACAAGCAAATCTATAGAGACAGGAGGTACATTAGTGATTGATGGGGGCTGAAGAAGGAGAATATGGGGCCTAACTACTCATGGGTATGGAATTTTTAGGAGGATATTTTGAAAATATTCTGGAGTTGGACAGAAGTGATGGTTTACAACTTTGCAAATGTATTAAAACATGTTGAATTACTCCTTAACTATGGTATATGAATTAATTTTATACAAAAGTTAAAGCAATAAATTCTGTTTTCAAATCCATTTTATCTCAATATTTTCTTGTGGCTAAATATTTTAAGAGTCTGAGGGGACCCACAGAATCATCTAATCAGCCCCCAGCCAGGTGTAGAAGTCCCTGGCATAATACTTCTATTCTTATTTTCATTTTCTCTTGGGTAATGACAAAGTGCAGATTTAAGATCCATAGAGAAAAAGCTCTGGTTCTCACCCAGAGCAAGTCTATCTCATTTCTAGGCTTCCACTAACATTTTTGTCCCAACCTGTAAGAAACCACAACACCCCTCAAGCATCAGGGTCATCCTGACATCTTGGGGATTTCTAAGTTGCAAACCTCAGCATTCACTATCTGTATTGTTAATCTTGCTGCTTGCATTTCCTCATGTGATGAAAATCAAGTTAAACCCAACCCAGCCAGGCAAGGTCAGAAGCAGACCACTGAGCCTGATTCTTTCATCTTTGTAAACCATGTTGCCTTCAAATGTCCTATGGTTTTAAGTCCATTTGTTCTCCTGAGTGCACACCTGGTTATCACTTGAATATCCTCACATCAAGATGACTTTGTTCTCTGTCTTAACTTAGGTTTGACCTGAAACTATTTCTTGAGAGTTTCTTGAAGGGGAACCAAGCAGACCTGAACCAGTCTGCTTGGTACCCCATCTCTAGGATCACTTCCCCATGCCACTTATCTAAGGCTAAGGAGTGCAGACGCCTTTCTGAAGTACAGAAAGAGGTTCCTTTGGACAGAGGCTTGGGATATGAGGGTGGGGCATAGCGGGTCATTTGTCATGCTAACATCGCCTACACAGTCTGTTAACCAGGCCTTTCCTTATCTGATTCTTCATACTTCTAAATCAGAGAGCAGCTTTGTAAAAGGTGTCCCCCTATGGGATCCTGCAGTAGGAAAGGACAATCATTAAAGTCTCTTAAGCCTTGAAATTCCAAGACCAAAGACTCTCATAAATGAGATTCACAATTGGCTCAGCCCTTGAGACCCCCTCCATCCATTTTACTCTGCCGGCTAACAGTAAAACTCAAAACTACTGAAATTTGTTCTGAATGCAAACTCATGTGCGGGGAAGTTTCACTTGGCATCATGGCTGGCAACACGGAAAGGTGGTACCTTAGAAGCTGCTGTTCTGGGCCATTTCACCCAAATGAAAATCTCACTATGCTCTTCAATGTGCAAAGCCAGGTGCCTCTACACACCACTGAAATCTTAAACACTATTGAAAATAAGTGGAGTTAACCACTTTTCCCCTCTCCAAATGGGGATTTGGAAGCTGAGAGGTTTAGGAAGCAGCTTATTTGGGGTCAGAAGCATACAGAAGAGGCCAGAAACAGCAACATACTGAGAAGCCTGTCAAGTTGAGAAAACCAAAGAACCCAAAGTGACACCAGACAAGCCCAACTTACCCTGCTTCTTGCTGGACCCAGTAGAACTGTAGCTCAGTCTTGCTCCTCTTAATCAGATCTGAGGCTACTTAGGAACTTCAGTTTGTGTTGACTCCATTCTGGGTTCAGGCTGACCTCTGGTGGTCATCCTTTTATTAATGTTTTCAGGTCATTCATAAATGGGGGAGTCTACTTGAGCTTATTCAAGGGAAAGAGAAATGAACAAGAAAGACTGCCTTGTGGGAGCTTACAATCTACCATGAGAGGTGCATGTAGGACAGGGTAAAAGTGGACTGATGAATAGAAATACATAGGTTATGAGGTACTGAGAGAAAAGGTTTATTAAACACCCCAGATGTGTCTTCTCACTTAAGGCTTTCAACTACCCCAAGGCAGTTATCTGACAATACTTGCCAAGTATTGTCATTCTACACTTGATAAGCAACCAGCCTTGGAGTTGCTCAGCTAGTAACTGGAGCCTGGACTCCCAGTGCCCTGCCTCTCTCTCCTGTAGGCTGCTGTCTTCCAAAACCCCCAGATCAGCCCTGGAACAAGGCTGTGAAGGAGTGGGACATCCTGCTGGACAGAGGATGATCAAGTGGAGAGACAAGGGGAGAGAGGGCACAAAGGAGTAGAAGATGGCTATCTGTTCCCTAGAGAAAGACAAGGCGGGGAGGTAGGGCAGGAGCTGGGGCACCTGCTAGGAAGCCTTGCAGTGGAAAGTGATATAGTTTACACCTGGAATGGCCCTAACAGCCTCATGTACATCTTCCTTCCAGAGCCTCCCTTTGCTCTCTGCTTCCTCTCCACTGTGATATGAATAGCTTGCCTCCCTACAGGCCCTTCCATGCTGCTGCAGCACTTGAGCCTATTGACCATGGGCTTGTACTTAAGCCCAAATAAACTTCTCTTCTTTAAATTGAAGGTTTTGCATACTGTTACTCAATAACAAGAAAGTAGCTAACAGGAAGCCTTTGAGAACCTAAAGGAAAAGTGATAGGGTCGTCCTCAGTTTCTAAAGTGGCTCTGCTTCCACCTAGAGGGTATACTGAGGAAGTCATCTTGGACCTGACACTGCTGCCTATGCCCACTATGATGCTGGCCTAAGCGGGGTATAGGAGCAGTGGGAGATTCTGGAAAGGTGGGCATTGGGGTAGTGACAGACATTGGAAAGAGAGGACAGTGAAATTTGTGGTGCCTCATATTCCTGGATGCGGTAGCATGTGGTAGGAGGGGGTGGGGATGCCAGGGCAAGGGTGTCTACCTTAAAGGTCAAATGTAAAGACAGAGTGGTGCGTTCCTGTATTCAATACAGGTTGACTATGTACCAGGAATTATTTGAGGTTAAACAAAAATCCTGCACATAACTGATGGAGTAGGTAAACCATAAGCAAAATGCATGGCACACAATTGTCCTTCAGTATAAATAGGAGGTTGGCCACATAGCTGAGCATTCTAAAACGCCTGCTTAGACAGGTGTAGTGGCTGGTGTTCAATCCCTGGCGTGCAGTGCTGGCCCCGCCCCCTGGGCGCACTGAGATGGTGATTGAGACTGGGCGTGGTGGCACACACCTTAATCCCAGTGCTTGGGAGGCTGAAAACAGGAGAATCACTATGAGTCTGATCTGTGTAGTGAGACCCTGTAGGCCTTGTACTGGAAAAAAAAAGGAGATTGGCTCCAGGACCTATGGATTGCAAAACTCTCAGGCGCTCAAGTCCATTATGTAAAATGACATAGTATTTCTTATAACCTTGCACATTGTCCTGCATACTTAAAATCATCTTCAGGTTACTTATTCCTTCTATGATATAAATGCTATGTAAATTGCAGCTACATAACATTGTTTAGTGAATAAAGACAAGAAAAAAGTCTGTGCATGTTTAATGTAGTTGCCTTTTCTTCCTGAATATTTTCGATCCATGGTTGATTGACCTTCAGATATAGAGGCTGACTGTACTATGCCAGATAGTCAAGGGCACAATGGAGAAAAAACCTGCTGGGAAGGGAAATAGGAAACATCAGGAGAGTGGTCCAGGGGCTGTGACTTTCAATCAAGAGATCAGAGATGGTCTCACTGAAGGTGTAGCAAAGCTGGAGCATGCCTGGGGGTACAAAGGACGCAGGAAGCCAGGTTGCTGGGGGAATAAGCAAGGAGCAGTGACAAAGATGGGGCAACAGCAGGGTATACTGTTAGTTTCAATTGTTAAGTTTGTGCAGCTAGATGGTGAATGGGGGAGGAGCCACTGCAGTGTTCTGAGCCAAGTTGCCCTGCCCTGATGCTCTTTGAGAGGACTACTGGGACCGCTGTGTTGAGAATGGGCTGTGGGAGGAGCGAGGAGAGCCTGACCTTGAGAATGCCCACACCAGAGGGGACTCTATAGGGGCCTGAGGCAGAAGCAGTCTCAGAGGCAGGAGCAGGACTAGGGGAATCCTGGAAGGTGGACTTCCCTGAGGGAAGGAAATCGTGTGCTCCCAAGGAATTGAGTACAGGGCACACTGAGGAGCATCCCTTGCCTGCAGCAGTCTGTATGGAGTGGCTGGGGACAGAAGCCCTTGACCTTGGCTCCCGGTCTGGTTTTATGGCACCATAAAACCAGAATGCTGTCCATTATACCCCAGTGTTCACTGCATGCCCTTTCAGCATCACAGAGACAGTCCACACATGGCATCACCAGAAGCTCTGTGTGCCAGAGATAAACTGAGTGAGGCAATGTTGGTGCACATGTGTGGGACAGATGGGCTCATACGCAGACAACAGAGGCCTCTGCCCACCCTCCCTTCTCAGCACTGATGGTGACAGAGCCACAGGTGGCTCTGTGTCCTAATGCCAGGTATTTTTCAGTCCTGGAGGCCATTGAGGCTGAGCTCAAAGGCAGCCCAGACCTTAAAGAAGCTAACACTATAGGAGAGGCTGAGCCAGTGTAGAGAAGCAGCACACCCGATGATGCACTGGGTGACGGACTCCAAGTTCTCAATTCATTAAGCTACAGACACCAGAGTGCTGTGGTTTCTTAATTAATTAAAATACCACATGATAACCATTCTCTGATTTAATGATCATGAGCCACGGCAAGGCTGGGAATGAGGAAATTCATTAGAGGAGACTGTTCACTACTGATTGATTCTCTTGTTCTTATTCACTTTTCCCACATCATCCATCCCTGGGGGACTGAGGAGGGCAATGTTTTTGTAAAGACATAGGAATTAGTTTTACCATAAAACCTGAAGGAAAAAAAATCCATGTTGACTAAAAATCAGCTTTTTTTTGGTTTAAGGTAAAAACTGGATACATGAACACTGACTTTAGAATTACTGTGGTCCATTATCACTAGGGGTATATTCTACAACCATGGTACTAAATCCTATATACATTATGCTTTTTCCTATACCTACATATAAAAAAGTCTAATTTATAAATCAGACACAGTAAGAATTAATAATAACAGGTAGTAAAATGATTATGATATACTGCAATAAAAGTTATATGAAGGTTCTCTCTCAAAAATTCCTTATTGGGTAGCCACCCAGCCCAGCTTCCAGAAGGCTCTTGACATGCTATGGCCTGATGGCACCATACTTCTGCCCTCCCCACCTGGCAACCTGGGCCTTTCTGCTATCTGTTCTTGAGTGCGTAGTAGTGAGTGCATAAAATACTAGAATGCTTCTAGCGAGAGATATGCACATCCAGGGAGACTCAGAAGGATCAGACTGGTAGTAATGTAATTAGGGCTGGTTAAAAATTGCAAATAAGTTACTCCAGAGGCTGAAAGATTGCAAGTTCAAGGCCAGCCAGGGCAACTTAGCGAGATTCTGTCTCAAAGTAAAAAAAAAAAAAAGGGCAGATGATGTAGGTCAATGGTAGAGCCCTTCCCTAGCAGTTGCAAGGCATGTTCAATTCCTAGTAATGCAGAAAGGTGGTGTGGAGACCAGGCAGAGAGGCAGCCCCAGCCCAGGTGTGAAAGGTAGAGAAGGTCTGACTAAAGTAGTTGATGTCAACAGAGAAAGGGTAGGAGGCACAAGGGATGACAAAGTGTGAATGGCACCTGGACCCACCTACAACAGCATTCCCAAAACAAGAGACCACAAAGACCATCCTTAAAAACATTTATTTTTAGGGTGCAGGGGTTGTGACACCATATCAACTAGGAAAATAGGGTAGAGAAAACACAGGCTTGTGGGGACAGCGCTTGCTTCTGAATGAAACCAGAAGTTCAGCATATTCTTGATCTTCAGAGGCCTTAGAATTCTCAACACAAAAAGCCCTTAAACAGTCATGCTAATACACCTTGTTGCTACTGGTGAAGAGGCAGACTTGATACAATTCAACTGATGCCACCAAATGTGTTTCTCATCAGATGTGGTTCTACCACCTTCTCCAGAGCCACAGTGTCCCCATTTCTTCTGACATAAGAATCTGACTAAGTCATCTCCCAGCCACTCAGGGTATAGGGGAACTAAAGGCAGCTGCTCAGATGTGTAAATAACTGCAACTAGGCAAGATGAGAAGGGCAAGAGGTGCTGATGGGGAGGTAACAGGATAAGTTCCCCATCCCCCAGTACCTAAGGCAGCCCCAGCTATTACCAAGGATGGCTTCCAACTTGAACAATTTCAATTTTCAATTTACTCAAAGAAGGAACTCCAGTGTTTTAAAGTTTGAAAGTGATTCCTCTAGGTTCATTTGCTTTCTCTTCAGATGAAGGCATGGGGCCCAGGGCATGAAGGGACCTTCCTACAGCTGCACAGCAAGCCAGGATGAACTGCATGGACCTCATGCTTCTGGATTCCCAGATTGGTCTCATTTTACTGTGAAGTACACCAGTCATGCCATCCCAATATTTTGGACAATGAATGGTCACATTTCAAAGCAAAAAAGGGCTGGGGAGAGAGGTCCCATGGTACAAGTGCCTGCCTGGCAAGTGTAAGGTCATGAGTTTGAATTCTGGTCCCGCAAAAAACAAAAACAAACAAACCAGAGAGAGAGAGAGAGAGAGAGAGAGAGAGAGAGAGAGAGAGAGAGAGAGAGCTATAAAGGTAAAAAAAAGTTCAATTCTAACAAGTACTCAAGAACATAATGGCTGGGCTGGGGAGATAGCTCAGTAGAATAAGCACTTGCCTGGCAAGCACAAGGTCCTGAGTTTAGTCCCAGGTATGGGGGGGTGGGGGGATGATGGCATAATGGCCAATTTTTAATTTTTTATTTATTTTATTATTTATTTATTTGTTTGTTTGTTTATTTATTTATTTATTTGTGTTCTGGCTGGCTCAGCCTGCCCTGGGGCTGAGGCTGGCGCAGCATGTGGTGCCGGGGATCGAACCACAGTCCCTGTGGCTGCCTAAGCAGGCGCTTTAGACCATTGAGCCATCTCGCCGGCCCCATAATGGCCAATTTAAGAGGCATGAGAGAATTCTTTAAAAGTTGAACTGGGCCAGGTATGGCAGTACTGCCCTCCTCTGCTACATCCTGGGAAGTAGCACCACGGAGTAGAAAATAGCAGGGTCTCTACTCAGAGGCCTCCAGACTTGGACAAGGAGTTTCCCTCTCAGTGTTTAGTGTCTTCACAGAAAAAGACCAGGACACTAATTCCTGTACTATCCACCCTCCTGGGACTGGGCTCCTGGGTGGGACAGTGCTTTCTCCACTTTAAGGACTAATGTGAAGAAATTCTAATCACAAGAGATCCATTAGATAGCAAATATTCTCCTTCCACTAAAAAGGAGAAAGACTTATTCTTGGATAAGGTCAAAATGTCTATAAGTAGAGTACACTGTACTATACTGTGATTCAGTGGTCCAGTGGTCCAGTGGTCCCAATCCCCTTCCACACTATGATGTCCAGAAGCTCAATCTCTTAGCCCACATGTGTAGAGTGCTGGGATAACAGTAGATGATGTGGTCCCCAAATACCCACTGAAGCAGCTGTCCTATCTAGGACTAAATTCTTTTTTTTTTTTTTGGAATTTTTAGGGAAGGGTCTACAAGGTGTTCAGGGTCTCACTACTAGATCAGACTCATAGTGATCTGCCTTTTTACAGCCTCCCAAGAGCTGGGATTACAGGCACGCAATACCACACCCAGTCTCAGTTGCCATCTCAGCATGGCAGGCCCCGGGATGGAAGCCCTGGCCCCTGAGCCTGCTTGCAGGCACTTTAATCCCCTGAGCTATTTGCCCAGCCCATAGAACTAAATCTTAAATTGAGGAAAAGGGGAGGAATAGAAGAGCCACACCAGCTATGTACATCCTGATATGAGGTGATAATTTGGGGGTTTTTTGTTCGTTTGTTTTTTGTTTTGTTTGCTTTTTTGGCAAGACTGGGGTTTGAACTCATGATCTTGTACTTGCCAGGCAATAATTTGTTTTTGAGGGAATATCATTTTAAGATGACTATTAAAATAAGACTTCCTACATTTATTGTGTAGGGCTATCTTACCCTAGGATTTCAGGGTTGGAAAGGATTCTGGTGACATTGGTTTCAAATGCCACAATCACAGGTGAAGGACCAAGGCCCAGAGAGGGAAACAAATCTGTGAGGTGACACAGCAAGGAAAAATCAGGCTCAGAAGTGCTGAGAAATTACCCCCTCCTTCTACAACACAAACTAAGTCGCAGAGCATGCACTAATGAGTCACAGGTACGAGTCACACATGCCTTGATTTGAGTGCTTTAGATTATAAATATACCATTATCTGAGTTCCCTGGGAGGGAAAAGTTAAGAAAGAATTCACACGGAACAATCATTCCAAGAGTAAAAGAACTCCATGCACATGTTTTCCCATTGTTTATCCTGTTAAAAATTACATCTATGTATGAATCTAGTTTGCATCCAATTTTTAAAAACATACAAAAGGGGTCGTCTACAAACACAGTTTTCTCAAGTCTTTACAAAGCAAAACGATCCAGTACTTGACTTCTCCATTATCCTGTACTCAATGTCTCTATGACCCTGGGAAGAAAAGAGGGGGGAAGTTAGAGAAAAAGAACCTGTTCTGTTACAATCTGTTATGTGTTCAATGGGAGATGATCCTTAAATTCAAATATTTCTTTGCATGACATGGTGCCAGGGAAGGGTGATGGGGTCCTGCAGGGGCCCGAGAAAAATGCATAAGCCCAGTAGATGGAGATTTCAGAGACACACACTCAATACAAGGAAGAACTTTTCAATTATTGGAAAATTCCAAGGTGGTTGTCAGGTGGTAGTGAGCTCTGTATTTCTGGAGGCAGGCAAGCAAGAGCTGACTAACACTGCGTGTTTTACAGGGAACTCAACACCTGAATATATAATAATGTAGGTATAAAATGTTATACAAAATAATAAATATAAGAAGATATATTTGCCTAAAAAAAAGAAGTATCAGGAAGATAACCTTATAACCTAATTAATTCTTTCCTGAATTCTATCTTATAGTTTTAAATTTAATTTTTTAAAAAAATTTTTGGTACAGGGTCTCGCTATGCAGTTTGGACTCACAGTGATCCTCCTGGCTCAGTGTCCCCAGCACTGGGACTACAAGTGTGCACCACCATGCCTGATTTTGGAGCTGGCATAGCACTTTTAGGGCCAACACAGCATGCAGTACCAGGGATCAAACCCAAATCTTTGTGCTTGCCAGGCAGGTGCTTATATCACCAAGCTATCTTCTAGTTTCCTATGTTCACATTTTCCCCTTTTCTATGACCTCTGAATACCTGCAGGCATTTGCTTTTCAGCCCCAATGCCACTTTCTGGTGACTTCTTCTCTCACTTTCCCCAGTTCTAAGAGCTTCTCCTGCTTCGGAATGACACACATCCTTTATTTCCCTAAGCTGCAGCCTTTGTATGCTAATGATGTTCACTTTTTATTTTTCTATGTCTCCCCTACAGACCTGAAGACAGACCTTGCACACGGAAGGTGCATAACAATAGCGGCCACAAGGTTATATTTGATTAGAACTATAGCAAAATCCTTCTGCTTTTAAGAAATTCCTGTTTCTAATTTTTCCTGCTCTATTAAAAACCTGTTGGTCAGCCTTGGTGATAGTCCATTAGACCCAGGTCATGCCTGCTCCTTCCACCCTATATGAGGATCCTGTATCCCTACCCTTTATCTGCAGTGAGAAGGACACACACTGCCCAGGTCCACCCATCCCAGCGTGGCCTGTGATGTGCACTGGCCAATGATCTTCAGGCAGATACAAGGATGGTATACATTTGCTATAGTTTAATGACAGTGTACATCTGAGTCAGACACTAATTGAGTATGTATACTTAGCTTGGCCTCTTACTTATTTGTTCTACCTGAAGAATGCATGTATCCCACTCTGGGACTGCTCCTTCAGCTAGGTCTTAGATGAGAAGAGCTGCGGAACAGAACCACAGCCCACCCATACCATTGACATGAATGTGAGCAAGAGATAGATGTTTGTGACTGAGAACTAACAAATGTTTGGGGTTGCTACACAGAAAAAGTTAGCTGAGAAAGCAATTCATTTCCCAAGTTCTCAGTTACCTGAAGACAGTGTGACTAGGGAAACTAAGGACTGTTTGGATCTCTGCATTCTGCCCCTTTAGCCACTTGAGATGTGTTGCTAAGCAGCACACAGGACAGTGAGTAGTGGGGCAAGAGCCATCCAGGGAGAAGACACACAAAGCACAGTGGTCTTCTCTGTGGGAAAGTTTCCGTGTAAATGCTATTGAAGTGACACTGTCTACCACCTCTTGGGCCTGGAGGAAATATCCTTCAAGCCTCAGAAACAGAGAAACAATTCCACCTTTTTCATCTTGCAGATGCCCGTGTTCCCAGCTCTTGACCATGCATGCTGAGGAGGTCAGAGACACATGTGGGGCACAGGAGAGGTTCCACTGCTCACCTTCACACCACCCAGGTTTTTCCTGTTTTCCCTCCTGCATCCCTACTTGCGTATTTCTCTTCTGTGTTACTGCATATCTAGTCAGTCACCTCAAAACTCTTGGGACACAGACAGGAATAATGAAATGGCTCAGAACATACCTTCATCTGTCACAGATGGTCAGCTGGAGCTGGGGAGTCAGGGCTTTTGTATCTGCTCAAATCTAGGACCATCACTGTGCTGTGTGACACGGCTTCCCCAACCACATTGGCTGCGTGGCACTGGTACACGCCCTCATCTTCCTTTCTCAGGGGACTGATCTAGGCACATAGCAGGCACAATCAGTTACATGCAGCACAAGACAAGACCTGTTTATTTTCCTCTTAATGATATATTTGGCACCTTGCTACTTTTTGAATCAGACCAACTCCTATTTATCTTTTTGCCTCAACTGCCAAGCAGCGCACAGTGAAATCTGTCCTTCTTGGGGATCTTCTTGAAGGGCAAGTTTCTTATTGTGGCTTTCTCTTTAACAATTCCTCTACATTCCTGCTTTTCACTCTAGCTGGCTGGTCCTTTTATTGAAAGGGATAGTATAGATTATGAGGAAAATACTGCAAATTACAAAATAAAACTCTACTGGCCAAAGAAGACCCATGAAGTGTTCCCTGTGGGGGTAGCCCTTTTAAACACCACCAGTAATATTTTCTATTTCTCATGTTTGCTTGTAAAAATGAGGGAATGTGCTCGATTTGAAAAGGTCACAGGCCCAACTGCATTCCAACTCCCTCAGCTGGGTACAGAATCATCTCTGCTCCTCCCAGAGCTGTGAGGAAACTGAGGAAGATGTCCCTGGAGAGCATTCCTATTCTACCACTCTTACAAACACTTGGCATTCTCTCTTTTAAAGCAAAACTGCAATGAATGGCATAGCAACCCTGGAAGGGATCTTGACTATGCCTGGCCCTTCCTTATCAGCTTATGTGGTCTTAGGTGAATTACTGCCTACTGTAACCAACCCTTTCAAACTTAGTGGCTTAAAACACAAATTTATCATTTATAGTTTGAATGTTAGAAGGCCAAATGAGCCTTAAGAAATGTAAATCAGGGTGCAGCAGCATTCCTATGGCTCTAGGGTATAACCTGCTGCCTAGCCCAGTCCAGTTTCTAGTAGACAGCTGTGCTAGTTAATATTGATTGCCAACCAGGTGTGGTAGCACTTGCCTGTAATGCCAGTACTCTGGGAGGCTAGGACAGCAGGATCCCAAGTTTGAGTCCTGCCTGGGCACTTTAGTGAGACCCTGGTTCAAACATATAAATAAATAAATAAATAAATAAATATTTTTAAAAGGGCTAGGAATGTAGCTATATGTTGTTACGGATTGAATTCTGGTATCCTCCCAAAAAAATTGTTGACTTGACTCAAGAGAGGTGACTGATGCTAGCTTTAGCAGCACATATACAAAAATTGTAATGATACAGAGAAGATTAGCATTGGCCCTGTGCAAGGATGACATGCAAATTTGTGAAGCATTCCAGAGAGAGAGAGAGAGATACAGAGAGAGAGAGAGAGAGAGAGAGAGAGAGAGAGAGAGAGAGACAGAGACAGAGACAGGCAGGCAAGCAGGGAGGCAGACAGACAGAGACAGAGAGACAGAGAGACAGAGAGACAGAGGCAGAGGCAGAGGCAGAGAGGCTAGTGAAGGCATCAATTTCATGAATGGGACACAACCATAGGGCTATATGTGGTGCCTGGCCCCTGCCACTCTGGGCCTCATTCCCTGTGCTCTACTTCCTGGCCACCATGTCCTTTTGTCCCATTTTTACCATGTCTCTGCACTGGAGTAGCTGATCATGGACTGAGACCCAGGGAACTATGAGCCAAAATAACCCTCTCCTGTAAGCTGGAGGTGTTAGGTACTTTGTCCAGCACTAGAAAGCTGACCAATATACCAGAGCTCCTTGGCTCATGGCCCCTTCCTTGAGCTCCACTGCCAGCAATGGTGGGAAAAGGCTTTTTCACGTCACCCTACCTGGCTCTTCTGCCTCCCTCTTTCTTATTCATAGTCACCCTTAAATTGGGCCCACCTGGGCAAGCCAGGGTCCTTTCTCTGCCTTAAAGTCAGCTCTTCAGCAACCTTAATCTCCCTCACCATGTGACATAATCCACTGACAGGCTCTGAACAGTGCAACAGGAGTGTCTTGTGAGGGCCCCTGCAGCAGATCCCTGTGCTCTCAAGGGCCACACAGCCTGCCAGACATGGAAGGCCTGTGAGATGAACAGGAAGAGCTTTGAGAACTCTCACATGTCACAGAAAGACAAAGGAGGTTCATAAAGTCAGTCAGTAACATTAGACAACCTAAAAAACTCACCAAAATCCAGGCTGTGGCCTCGTGGTCAGCAGGGCCCCCTTGAACCTGGATGGCTATATTGACATGATCCCCAGGTAATTCCTCCAGGACCTCGATGCCCTCAGGAGAGTGTGTGATCTATAGCAGAGAAAACATAAGCCATTTAGAACAAGTACTTCTAACCCCTACCACCTGCATCTTCCCAGGGACTCAAAGGCTGAAAAACCCTAGCACCATTCCTCAAATTCAAGTAACACCAGGTGCCTTAAAACCTAAAGGTGTGTATAAGTAGCACTCCCTGCTGGACTGCAAGAATGCAAACATCGCCACTATTTGGCAGAGGCAATTCATAATTTCAGAGTCCTTAACAGGGCTGTTGAGCCATAGCGGCAACAAATGTCATGATCGATCTTCAGGAGGATTTGCATTTGGGACAGAACCAAGTCTTCTGCTCTCAGCCAAGGCAGTCTACAGCTCATCTCCCCTGTACAGCAGGTTCTGAGGCCCCAAGTAGCTGAGCTAGGCTGTGGCCAAGGCAGCAGATGGCATGGGCCAGACTACACTAGTCCCTCTCCTGGAGGAAAAGTTTTGAGAGGGAGAAGTGGTATGTAAGGCTTCTTTTGTAATCTTCTGGCCCACATATGAAGAGATACACACAAGCACATTGAAAAGAAAAATTTTACCACTCACATCTGTCTTTCTGTTTCTCTGTCTCTGCCTCACCCCAGTGCGTGTGAGCGTGCACCCCCCCCCCCCACACACACACAGACGAGTTCTTGGAGACAAATACCTTCTTCCACGTGATGACTGGGGTGGGCACTGCCCTCACCTCACAGGACAGGTAAACCTGTGCCCCAGTGACATTGTGAACACTCCGAGGTGGCAAGATGACCACAGGAGCTGTGAGAAGAAGACAGGATAATATGGCTTTAAGCTGTTTGGGCTGCAGAGGGCCTCAGGGACCTCTGCTCTGAGGGGTACAGTGACTCCTCAACTGAGGAGAGATTTTCCTGATTACTGCCAATGTTTTACCACCAGGAAAATGGGTCCCGAGAAGCAAGACCGCTTCTCAAGCTCAGCAGCAATGCTCTGGCCTAGCACACTCCGCCTGTAGGCACCTCCTAGACCCTGGATGCCATCCATGTACAATTTAACCACAGGCCCTAGCGGCCTCCTCAAGGGCTTTTCTGCTTCTGCATGCTGAGTATTTCAAAGGAGGACACCACAGACTTCTGCCTGCACCCTAAAGTGGAGCCCCTTGGTACACTGTGGGCACAACAGTCTGTGTAGGCAGACACCAAGCTGAACTCCACTCCATTCTCAAGCAGACCTGGGAACCTGTAAAGGGAGAGGGGGCTGAGCTTCTGTGACTCAAGATGAGGAAAATGCAGCTCTAGGATACCAGGCAGTTTAGGAAGCAAAGGAGAACATGGGCTCTCTGGAGGGGACCCAGGAGCCTGTGGGTATGAGTTAAGAACTCAGCTCACAGCAAGGGTGTGGAATCCCTAGAATCCCAGAACTCAGAGGCTGCAGCAGGACAACAGGGTTGAGCCAAGTCTGGGCAGCTCATTGACTTAATGAGACTCTGCTCAAAATATAAAAAATAAAAAGGCCTGGAGATGTAGCTCAATGTGAAAGCCTCAAGTTTACCTTTCCAGTATTCTAACAAAACAAAAACAAGCCCAAAAAACTCACATTCCACACTCTGCTTCCTTCCATGCATGGCATCTGCTCTGTTCACACCTGGCTTTAAAAGTCAGGTCTATCCTGCAGGCCCAGCTAAGCAAGCACTCCTATAATCAGGGACCCTGCACCTCTTCGAACTGCTGAGGCATAGCCAGCTTTACAGCCAGGTAGACCTACCTGAGCTCACCTGTGGTGGACAGCAAGTTCAGCCACCCCAGCCTGCATCCAAGGTGGAGGCCTGGCCATGCAAGTGCTCTTGGCTCAGGCCTCCTAGCTTGGGAGCTGGAGATCATGCACTCCTCCCCAGGGTTGTGCAGGAGGCCCACCCATAGACAGTGAGAAAGCAACTGCTTTACTACCCAATATGCTAATAGGGGCTTGGGTGGGGAACTGGCCTAGCAAACAGATGGCAAGATGGAAAAACACATGGCAAATAAAAGAACTAGTGCGTTCTTCCAAGTCCATCATACTATAGGCTCAAGGGCTCCTGGGGCTTTCTCTGGTGGTGACTCAGGGACAGACTTGCTGCTCTTCCCAGGCCTATCCTGAGAGGGGAAGGCCCTCACCCCCAAGGGAAGGCTGTAGTAAAAAGAGGAGCACAAGGGGAGTGTAGTGGTTGAGACACTGTGTCAACTTGGCTGGATGACTCAGCGGTGGGTTCCCTGTTGGTGCGGGTCCCGCCCTGGGGTACAATTGGTTCCTCCCTGGAGCGTGACCAGGGCCTGCCTAGGATGTGATTGGTTCCTCCCTACTGTGGGATCAGGGCCTATCCGGGGGTACGATCGATTCCACTGTAGGGTACAATGGGCCCACCTCAGAGTGACTCAGCACAAAGAGACTTTATAAAGGGGCTGAGGAAGGAGTCAAGATTCCCCTTTGTTGGAGGAACTTCAGTCTTTGCATTCAGCCTGGACTTCATCATCTGGCTTGCAGCGCCCACTCTTCAGGCTCCAGCTTGGATCTTTCACCTTCCATTGCAGACTCTTCAGCATCCATCGCAGACTCTTTAGTCTTCCATCACAGACCCATCAGCTGACAGAGACTTACACGGAGCACTGCAGTGAGTTTCAGACCTTGGGACTGAATTCTTCAGTACAGAGTGTGCAGACGCCCTCTGCACGCTTCCTTATCTGACTCTGTGGCTAACTATTGTAAGCCAATCTTATAATTCCTTATAGATTATATATTTTGTGTTAATGTCTATTCCTTATATCTGTTCTGTTCCTCTAAGTAAAACCCTGACCAATACAGGGAGGCAGACAAGGATGGAGATTGGAAGGGGAGTGAGGGATAGGACTGACCCTCAGTCTAAGGCAAAGGAATAGAAGGATGCAGAAAATTAGTCTGGCCCCTGTAGACAGTCTAGGAGGCAGATCCTGTCAGGCTTGGGAGAAATTATGTTAAGCCACAGAATTTTAAGATGATGATAGCATTCCAACTCCCCAGAATCCTGTGCCTACCTGTAACGCATCCATCCAGACTTGGCTTCCATACTTCCAGTGATGGAGAGCTCACCACCTATAGAGCCAGGCTCTTCCATCTTTGGAGGACTCTCTTATCCTCATCTGGAGTGAAAAGCTGTCTCTGTAGCTGTCACCTGCTGATCCCAGGGATGCTCTCTGGATATCCCACATTTCTGGGATGCCTTGGTTGTCCATGGAGCTGAATACTAGGACTATCCAACCATTCCCAGCTGCCTCTTCCAACACTGGCTCAGCCCACTGCTTCAGCTGTTCCCACCAGGCTCCCCTGCAAAGGACCCTGCCAGCCCATATCTAAAGCCCCCAAAGAACCAGGCTCTGAGACATTTAACATTGCCCACTTCCATGAAGAATCCCGAAGCCTGGCTGTGGCAGCAGCGCCATCTGTGATAACAAAGAAAGGCTAATTTATTCACACTCCCCTCCGGAGCCTCCCAGTCACACAGGTGCTGTGATGTTGCCTCTACCACAATCCTTAAATGGTTCACTTGGGGACCATCAGAACCCTCTTCAGAGCCCTTCATGGACTCCAAAGGGATTCTCATCACTGGGTTTCACTTTCATTCATGTAAAGTCATAAATTTTAAATGAGATTTCATCAATCTTTTCTGTCCTAACTGAATAAACCAGTAAATCATATTTCCTCTTCCTTGATCCAGTTCGCTGGCCAGCCGTCTCTTTGAAAACGTGCAACTAAGAGCGGTGTTTTGGAAATACTATCTTTGTCACTGATGTCATAGCAGGAAATACAATGTCTTTTACAAAACAGACTCCTGCTTCCAATGTCAAAGAGATACTTCATAGTTTATTGATTTGCAAATGTGCCAACAGTACTACTTATTCTTTCTGGTGTACAGCAGTTCTAAGGTTTGACAAATGCATACAGTCATGTAACTACCACTGTAACCCAGACACAGAATAGTTATCTCAAGAAACGTCCTCAGGGTGCACTTTGTCATAATCACCTGCTTTTCACTTCAATACACACGATTTTAAATTTAAAACATTTTTTATCTGAGACAGCTCTTCATAGTCAATAGTATTCATAATTGCAGTGGTGATAATGTCATGGACTAACACAGTGCCTTCCACTGACAAGGTTGGAGAAACATCTGTCTTTCTGGCAATCTTACCAGCTATCCTATGGGGGCACCTTGAAGGGCTGCCCAGCCTTGAATACTGGGCTGAGGCCATGAACTTTGTATCTGTTTCCAGAACCCTGCTCTCTTACCCTGCCTCAGCACCATCTTGCCCCAGTGTTCCCTTCCTGTGCACTACCCCTTGCATTCTCATATCAGTCTTGTGAGGCAGATGGTTTTTATTTCCTTTCTGAGAACAGAAAGCCTCAGCAGGCTGAAAGGCCTGGAAGAGTGGAAACTCAAAGCCAGCTCGCTGGTTCTCTGAATTTCCATAAAATTTTTTAAAGTGAAACATTTGCTTTTTGCATGGACCCCATCCTGGGGTCCATGAGTGCCCTAGGGTGGAACCAATTGTACCCCAGAATAAGAGATTAGTTCTTAGGGATTGTATCAGGAGTCCTCAGGACAATACCCAGATACAAAGATTTGCTGGAGAGCTCACAGAACTCATGGTTAGGGTTTACATCAGCACAAGATACAAGACAAAGTCAGCCAAAGGAAAAGTCAGGTAGGGGACCAGGTACAAGCTTCCCCAAACCTCTCCCAGTAGAGTCACATAGAGCACAACCATGAAAAAGAGACAGCACCTGTGAAATGCTCTCCTACCTGGAGGTTCATGAGGGCTCAGCGCCCAGGGTGTGGACAGAGGGCTGGTCACACAGGTACCCACTGCATAGCACAGCACAGGCTCCTGGAAAGTGTTTGGTGGTGTGTTCATTCAGTGTTTTCTAAAATCCATATGTTAAAGGATTGGCTCTCAGGTGGTGCGACTGGGAGGGAATGGGACCTCTAGAAGGCAGGGCCTAGTGAGAAATCTTTGAGTCCTGAGGGCTGTGCTAACCACTTCCTCCTTGTTTGCAGATAAAAACAATGGTCATTGCCAGACAGTCACTAGAGTGATAATGGATGAGCCTGTGTGAACTATGGATCTGTGCAAAGGAAAAGGATCAATACTATTATGATGGTGTTTGGTGATGTCTTCCTACCCTGCCAATTAAATAGACCCTTAATAGCTGAAATAGCAGATAGCAGAACCCTAGTATCTCCTCTCTTCTCATCACCATTTCTCTTCTCCTTTCCCTTCCCCCACTTCCTAGGTCAAAAAGTGAGCCACTCCTGCCATGCTGTGCTGTGAAGACAAACAGGACTGCTGATCTTGGACTGAACCTCTAGAACCATGAGACAAATCAAAACTCTTCTCTCTGTGAATTAACCACTTGAGGTACTTTGATATAACAAAAAGCTGATGACCACAGATGCAGTTCAGGCACAGTGAAGCCACTCACATCGGTCCTGAGAATGGTGACACCCTCCTGAAATCCAGGTTCCCAGCCTGCCAGCGCACCCCTCTGAATGACAGCCTTAGGTTGGCTATGTTAGCCCCTTTCTGTAGAGGGAGGAAAGAATCCACACATCACTCCCAGGGACCAGATCCTGTGAAGATATTCCATGAGATGGGCAATGTGTCTTTGACACTCTCAGGACATCCTTTGTCCCCAGATGTATAGTACTGGGGTACTCACAGACAGTCAGAGGCAGGAGGGACAGCACGGTGGGTTAGGGCACAGAACTCTACTGCTAGTGCCGTCTATGCCACTCCCCAGTACTGTGACTTGGCTTTGGTTTTTTCTTTAAAATAGCCACAGATGCCCAACCTTCCCCTGCCCACTCCCTGAAGGCTGTTGTGAGGAACTGCTGTAATGTTCTGGGGTCTGTGAGTCTCTTATGGAGAGACTCAAGGATGTGGCAGGCTGTGCCACCCTGGGGCAGACTATTCCACCATGCTTTGCCTGCTTGTCACCTCCTGACCACTGGTCACAGTGCTCATCAGAGGGACCTTCTAGCGGGCCCAGGAGCCATGAGTCATAGCCTGCACTCCACTAGCCTGGCATATAGCTTTTCACCTTACTGTTACCAGAGCCACCACAATCCTGACGGCCAGGACTTACCTTTCCACTTGCCTCTGACAAAAGCCTATGGCTCTGGTGGGAAGGTGGCTCCTTGTTAACTGCATTGAGTATACCAGCTTCCTCTTCCCAGTTCAAGGGCTAACTGGCAGGTAACACAGAATAGTTGCCAGGTGTGCGCAGTCTCAGGTGGCAAAACTACAAAGTAGACAAAGTAGTACTGAGGGAGACTCAAATGCTTGGGGTCCTGGTGCCAACCACTCAGCATGGGCGATTGCTAACGACTTCCTCTTCCTTGTCTATAGATAAAGAAAATGCCTACATCCTCTGGGTGAAGGGAGATAGAAATGTGCCTGTGTTAACTGTATGGATCTGCACAGATGAAAGGGATCAATATTATTACGATCATGTGTGGTGATCTGTCTTCCTACCCTGTCAATTAAATGGGTCTTTAATAGCTTCAATGAAAGAGCTCAGCAAATGCCTCTGAGATTTCTTTAAAGTAAATGGTGCCAGGCAAAGAAAGAATATCAAAAGTCATCCCGCAGGACCCCATCTGAAGTGCACTACCAGAGTTTAGTAATCAACGCACTGAGCAGCCCTGATAATTTATGCTAATAGTCACAATACCACGTGGAATGAGGAACAGCTTAAGCCTGCTCCCTGCAGCCTGTACTCTAAATCCTCTCCCTCAGCATGAAAGGCTTTTGAGCACGAGGCTCCTTCTTTGTCCCTTTGACAAAGTGGCATTTGCTGCCTCTTCTGGTTACCTGGTAACACATACCTCAGGTTTCTAGAGCTGAAATTTCAACCAACATGAATTTTCTAAGACTCAGGGTATAGAGAGATCGTGGGGCTATTGGGGCTCAACATCCTGCAAAGAGCCAGGAAATCCCAGGCTGGGGTCTCATCTGTGCTGGGACTAGCTCGGTGGCTCAAGGGAATTCCCTTCTTCATGTTTATAGTAAGTGGGAATGGGACCTCCCTGCGGGTAGCTGTGAAAACCAAAGGAGAAGATGAGGGCAAAGGAACATCTAATAATCATTCATATGCAGGTCTTCAGTCAGTGCATGTGTGTCACAGGATTACTGCCACTACTAGGCACTTCGGGGTGTGTCAGAGCACAGGAGAAACATGCAGCATTTAAGTCCAAGTCCAAACACCTTTCACACTGTCCCACAGGTGTTTGGGGTGTGTATAAAAAGATGTACCCCCTCCCCCCAACCTCACACCTTCCATGAAGGTCTTCTTCCCTTTATATTCAGGTGCTGGGGGGCTGGAAGACTGGGCAAGAGCTCAGGAGGGGTGATTTTACCACTGACATCCAGGCAGAACAGCCCTCTCCCTCTGTTTTCCTTCAACCAGGGCCCCCAGGGGCATTGTTAAAATGTGCTCCTGCTGTGTCTTCTGAATTAAAGATTGCTTTAGGGCAGCTTGGAATGAGGTGCCAAGTGACTAGAAATCTCTTCCTGTTCACACTTTCATGCTCTACCAGGACACAAGGGCAGGGGTCACACAAGTACATGAAGATAGAAGGTGACAGGGAAAAGGTGCCAGTCCTGTGGGCAACACAAATGCTGGTGGGAAAGACAGCTGAGCTCAGGAGATCTGATGTTTGCCACTAATGAGGTCATGAAAAGCCAGCCTTGAGTGTCTCTTTATTCCTGGGGCCTGAGCCTGGGTTGGGCCTCAGAGCCCATAGATCAGATTCGAGGGGCTGTCACATTTACTTGTCATTTGGTAATTTTCAGTGAATTAGGGGTATGGGGTTTCCATCTGCCATCTGTCCTTACTCTGGTAACCATAGCAACCACCATCTGCCTGACTTAATACTAGCAAGTCCTGTCCTGAAAGAGCACTGACTGGGTGTTGGGACCTGGGAGATGGCCAGCCTTTACTGGTCATCCTGGATAGGTCCCCTGTCCTAGAGGGATCAGCCTCCTGTTCACAATAGCAGATTTGGTCAACGCATCTTTGCAACATCTTTCTCTCAGAAACCGAATATCGCTCTAGGGAGAAATAATCTGACAGCACCGGTACCACATAGATTCTGGGAACCTGGTCAGCATTTCATATGTCTCCTGCATGTGGAGTTAGTGTTACCTGTCTGCAGACAAAGGGAATTGCCTGTGTGAATTAAATGCTGACAAAAGCAGATTGTAGGATCCAGTGATACGAACTACAAAGAAAAAGACAGTACTGTTTAAGTGTCACAGGGCAGAAACAGGCATTCCAAGTGGAAAGGACCTCAACAATGGCTCCACAGGACTAATGCAGCCAGAAAGAGGGTGGGGGAAGCAGCTCAGAGTCACTCAAGGAGTCCTGAAAGCCATTCAGAAGCACTCTGAGCTGGCTGCGTCCTTTACTGGGAGCCCCAACTAGGAAAAGCCATGGCCACCTTCCCATGCACCACGAGGCTGGCTGCGTTAGCTCCTCAATAGACCACACACCATCTTTGTTTCCTGGGACAGACTTACTTTCTCTTCTCCAACAATCCACTGTATCTCTGGATTTAAGTATAGTGGCCCAGAATAATGGGGGAGGAGGAGGAATGAGGGACAGTAATACAACACTGGGTATACTTAAGGCCTGGAATCCACTTCACTCCCACCCCTGTACCCAACTTTCTTTTTGAAACCAAAGTCATCACATTCATGTTGACATTAGGCTAGACTTGATCTTCAGACCCAGGACAGAATTCCTCCTCAGAAGCATGAAGCTCAGGCCACAAACTTGCTAGACAAAGGTTCATTCACCCAAGACTCTTCATTGTCCTCCTCTAAGCAGAGTGGACAGGTTGTTTTCCAAAACCTAATGGGCCAGCCATGTCTCCACTTAGGCCAACAGGCTAGTGAAGCAGGGTGCTTATCCCATACACTGATGTTTTGTTTTTTCAACATTACACAGAAAAGATGGGTAACCGTGACATCCAGGGATGATTGTACTTTAATGCAGATGAAGTTTAAGTTTTCAAGACCCTAACAATTCATAGTTTTCTATTCTTTTCCTTAAAGCAGACTGGTTCCCTGCTTATATATGCCCCTATCCCCATAAAACCCGAGTCTCCCCCAATGGCACCCTAATCTTTTTAGAGCTTAAGTCTCCGGGATCTCACCTGTCCTGGATGGGCACTCCCACAGGACCCTCAGCTGGGCTTTGCCCTACACTTGGAGGCCTGTGCTCCAGCCTAGTGACTCTTGATTCCCCATATGGAGCTCCTGCTCCCAGGATAGCCTCACTTTCCCTTTCTCTCCATACAGAGCAACCCACCTAGAGCCAGGGCACCTGGACATTCAGACCCAAAAGGAATCTTTTCATTAATTTCAGCTTCCCAGAGCCAAACATGTCACTGTGACACACAACTGCATCTTCAGGTACCATGGTAAGTATCACAGGGTGAGGGGCTCACCAGAATTCTGCCCAGTTCTAAGGCTGCTATCTGCATGAGCTTGATAATGCAGCATACAAGATGTCAATTCCCATCCCATTCTCCCTACACACCCGGTAAAATGAGAAAAACTGATCCGGAAGGGATACTGAGGCCTGGGAGGCACCACCGCTAAAGAGCATCATCCTCTATACGCAGGACAGATAGGGTCCGGTTTTCCCGGCCCGCCAAAGTCCTGCAGAACCAAAACTCACTCACCAAACTGGCAGGGGCCGTTGCGCGCCTTGTGCAGGTGGCTGGAGTGCGCGTGGGGCGCGTACCGGGCGCGCAGGCGTAGCGCGCAGATGGTGGGGTAGGTGCGGCCGTCGGAGCCACAGACCGTGCCGCGCTGCGCACAAACGCAGAGCCCGGTGCCCTCGGGCACCGCCCCTGCGGCCCGGCTTGCGCACACCAGTCCCGGGCCGCAGCGCGCGCCGGCCCGGCCCCCGCAGTTCGCGCCCTCGTCGCCCAGACAGCGCGCGCAGCAGCCGCACTCGTCACGCGCCGCGACCCCGGGCGCGGGGCACCGCGCGGGCGGAGGGCAGCGCTCGGGCAGGCACTGGCCGCACCCGGAGAGCCGGAACCCTGCGCTGCGGAGCCCGAGGCCGGGGACCAGCGGCGGCGGCAGCAGCAGAAGCAGCAGCGGCAGGAGAGCCGGCAAGCACGGCATGACTTGCTTCAAGACGGCCGTAGCGCCTCTGCCGCGCATTCTGCTCAGAGAGTGCAGCGCCGCCAGCGCACCCGCCCCGTGGCCGCTGATTGGCCGGGCCGGGCCGGCACCGCGGGGTGCCCGAGGGCCGCGGCCGGGCCTGGGACATTCCTTCCGCTGTAGGCGCCAGGATGGCTCAGGGCTTCGTGCTGGGAGGGTGTCGCAAAACCAGCTCTCCTGTATCAGAGGGCTGATTGGGGTTTTGGGGAAACTGAGACCCAGTCGGAGCGGCATCTTGCCCGAGGTCGCTAGAGTAGTCAAGACTGGATGTCTGGTCTTCACAAACAAGACTGGCTCCATTTATGCTTCTTAATCTTCCCTGGAGGGTGCACTGTTTTATTGTTCACTGCTTTCAGAGTTTTATTTTTAAAAGGTAATATGAGGTTTTAAATGTCAGATTTTGCGAACAGATGAATGATGAAAAGGAGTGTTTCGCTTCCACTCTGTGTCCCAATCCCCAGACCTGGTTAATAGAAACCACTTTAACTGTCACGGTTTTGGGAATCTTTTCAGGAATTTTCTATGCCTGTAAAATCCTGAATTACAGTATAGCTCTTCCCCCACTAAACTCTTTAAACACGTAAACCCGCGGAGCTACAGAGCTACACACTACTCTGTAGTGGTTTCACGGCTTCTCAGCGCTGAAATTAGGTCTCTTGTAGGACAATGGTACTACAGCTTCTTTCTTTCTTTCTTTCTTTCTTTCTTTCTTTCTTTCTTTCTTTCTTTCTTTCTTTCTTCCTTCCTTCCTTCCTTCCTTCCTTCCTTCCTTCCTTTCTTTCCTTCTTTCTTGCCTGCTCAGCCTGTCCTGGGGGTAGGGTTGGCGCAGCATGTGGTGCTGGGGATCAAACCGCGGTTGCCTAAGCTTGCCAAAGCAGGCACTTTAGACCACTGAGCCATCTTGCCGCCCCCTGTGTGTTTCTTAATGCTACATAAAGTCATGGCATATGTTATGTGCAATAGTGACTTTGCTGACGATAAGACAACGTGGTACATTGTGGAACTCGTATGAGGAGATCTGAGCGTGGTGTTTAGATGCACAACACTGGAGTTATTTAACCGGTTGTTTTCCAGCCTTTTGTTCCTACAAGCAATGCTCTGATAAAGTTTTGGTGCACAAGTGGCCATGTACCTGTGGTTTAGTGGATAAAAAATGTTTAAAAAATGGGAATTTTTTGGTCAGCTAATCATGCACCCCAGAGCCAGCAAGATAGCTCAGCAGACTAAGCCCCTGCTTTGGCAAGTGCAGGGACCTGGGTGAGATCCAGGGTCCCAAATGCCATGCCGGTCCTGCCCCCTGGGCCCGCTGAGCCGGCTACAAAGTCCAGGCATGCTGACATATGCCTGTAATCCCTGCGCTGGGGAGGTTGAAAACAGCAGAATCACAATGAGTCTAAGCTGTGTAGTGAGACCCTGCACCAAAATACCTAAATGGAAAAGAAATTTAAAAAAATAATAAATGATAAATAAATAATCATGCACCCAGCCCTACATGGGGGAGTCCTGGCTGCTAGAATTTACTGTATGGCCAGGGGACAACTTTGGATGGGGAGAGGCACTAGCTGACTGGGCTTTATGGGAAACTTTTTGTGCCTTCTCTTCTGTGACCTGACAAGGTGCTAGGAAGTCTCCTCAGAGAGGAGATGGGGACCACAGCTCACCCTCTTCTTCCATGGAATAAGTTTGTAGACTTGTACCACAGAAAAGCATTTGTCAATGAGAGCCATAGACTGATTGATTGATTGATTGATTGATTGATTGATTTGATATAGGGTCTTGGCAGTTTGGACTCATGGTAATCTTCCTGTCTCACCCTTTCCAGGGCTGGGATTACAGGCATGGGCCACCACATCTAGTTTTAGTGGCTGACATGGTATACCCAGGGTTCTGGGGCCAGCATGCCACACTGAAGATTGAACTTTCCAAGCAGGCACTTAGACCACTGAGTTGTCTTCCCAGCCTCATATATAGACTTGTGACTCTTGGTCACTTTATGAATCAGTTCTGGAAGTTCTCTTTCATAAGTGTCTTTATGAGGTCTGATAAAAAATACAGTGAATATTTTTTTTTATTCATTTTAATGAGAAAAAAAGACAAAAGCAATGAAACCATTTCAAAACAAGTTAGTAGGATGGCT